>WOGN01005617.1:0-13059 GCA_015342105.1 Leptinotarsa texana
ACCGTAGTGTTATCCCTCTACATCCATAGATATTCAGCTTTCGTAGCAGTATTTTCTGATCAACGCATTCAAACGCTTTTGTAAGGTCACAAAGTACTACTGCGGCAGCATCTCCATCATCCATATTGGAATACACCTCAAACAGGAAAGAGAATTTTGCACCATGTGTGCTGTTGGTGCTCTGGAATCCAAATTGATTTTTCCTTATAATGCTGTGGCGAAGGAGAAATTCATTGGGTCTTTTCCTAACTAGTTTTTCAATTATTTTTGCAATAGTAGGAATGAGAGATATTGGTCGAGGATTTGAAGGATCATCTACAGAGTTACCTTTATATAAAGGAATCACTATCGCAATTTTAGAAGGGATGGAAACCTTCCATTTCTGATTGAAAGATTGATTAGTGATTGAAATTTCATCATAACCAGATGTTGATTTATTCCTTATATCACCAAAAACTTCAAACAGTTCATCAACATTCGTATCATCCAATTGAAGAAATTCATTGATTGCAACATTTTCTAAATTAATCAGTGGATCATATGGTACCACAATATTCTGACTGAGTTTCTGTCCAATCGAACAGTAGAATTCATTTATATCGTCCACACTGATTGGTATTTCAATATCTCTGCTCTTTTTGGCACTATTTCTCAAATCATTCATGATAGACCAACTTTCTTTCATTTTATTGTGTGAGTTATCAATTCTATTTTTGAAGTTAATTTATTTAGCAAGTCTAATGGTATTAATATAAATTCTCCGATAATAATTAAAATATAAATGAAAGTAAGGATTATCAGTGAATTACGGCAGGTGGTGTAAAGAGCGAAGATTTCTTGACGAAATTTCAATTCCTTGCGTCATCCAAGGCTTTTTATTTTTTGTTTTGATCTTTTGAACAGGAAATGAAAAATTGAACACGTTGGTGAGTTGGTTATGGCAAACAAGGAAAGGATCATTTTCGGATAATATGTTTTTCCATTCAAGTTCTAGACAGTTTCGGTAGAACCTATTATAATTCGCACTGCTGTATAGTCTTCCATACTTATATTTCTTACTTTTCATAATATCGAGATCTATGGTACATTTGATGGCTTCATGATTTGAAAGTCCTGAGGAAATAACTGTGCAATCGGTAAGGTTACTCAAGTCATTAACGTGAAAATCTTGCAACTTGAACATCCAACCTCCTTATGGCCCACCGTGGAGGATATTCCAGAAGATGGTCCACAGATACAATTTTGAAGCTGCACATTCCGGCCTGGATGACTACAGACTATCCGAGAGGATCAGCAAAGCATCTACAGGTTGCTGGGTGCAATTAGTACCCTGCAGCATGGGAGGGTATTTTTCTGAAATGCTTTTGTGTTGCTTACCTTATTCCTACCTGACGACGGTAATCATATACTGACAACTGATCAAGTACCTGACTAGACTCAGCAAAATGTGCCACTGTAAGTCAACCTTCAAGTGGACTATTTTTCACAAAGAAATTTCAGGCTCTGGGAGCAGATCACATACTCTATACCTGTTCCACCGTGATCCTGGGTTTTACAACGTTTGACAGTCTCACTTGGTCGTGTTGGAATAGGTGTCAGCTCCAATAAACCCCCTTATGATTTGCGATAGAGGGTCGAATAGACACTCACTCACTTGATATCTATCTACTTTAATCCTTTATATTCAATTCATGGCTGTCCTTGTTCATCTTTCACTGCCTGAACCACTATACATGCTGTTTTTGGCAAGTGCAGTGGGGGTTGAGCAAATCTGCCATCGGATGCCTGCTTCCACGTAGCCCCGCTGGATACGGGAAGCAGGTATTCCCTAACTGAATGGCATCCCAACGATGGCTTAATCCTAAGGTGTGTGTATCCGTGCCGAGAGGATGAATGACATTGAACCAATCAGCTGTCTCTACGGAACCTTCGAGATACCGGGCGCCCTCTCGTCGTAGCACCGCCTTGTCACGGAAATGCGGGGCTCTGCCGTGATTGACCTTCTTTCTATAGCTACTCGTGAGACTTTCATGGACAGAGTAAACTTAAAAATTCTTTCTGACGCTGAGTCTACGGAGGAGATGGATGTCTAGATTACGACTCCAACTGACCTCACTGTAAATTTAGATCATGAGCGAGAACTTCTCAACTCTCCAAATCCTGATCCAATTACTGAACCTAAAAAAAGAATGCAGCCAGGAAACGACTGAGTCGTCTTTCTAAGAGCGGGGTACCTTATGAAATCGCCTTGCACCCTTCTTTAGCGGCGTACGCAAAATCTATCTCAGATGGAGGAACAAACCCCCCATGAGCAGGTTAGCAAAAACGTTTGCGCTCAAGTGATGACTCACCAAAACCAGAGGCGAAAAATCCCTGCACGGTTGAATCTAAGGCATCGTTAGGTGTAGCTGACGTGCAAAAACCCTCATATGGAAAAGTTGTCGCGGGTATCAAGGTGGGAATCTTGCATCTCGGCTATCCAACTACCTCATTAATAATGAAACAGCAGAGCATATACTTTGTGCCTGCCCCGTCGGGGACCGAATCAGGTTTTTAGAGTTCGGCAGAGCGTACTCTTACCATCTGACCTGAAAGACCACTCACCATACAAACTAATCGGCTTCGTTAAGAAGCTGGGCTTACATGGTCGAGTAATAGGTGTGAGCCACAATAAACTCTTGAGGGTTGCGGTGGAGGGTCGTATAGACCCATTCACTTTGTACCTAACCTAACCATATTCAATTCATGAAATGAGTGTAATAATCACTTTCTCAATCATTTGGTCATTATTACCATAAACTATTATGAGGAGGTCATACAGTTGGTGAGGAAAATTTTATAATTTTTAGGTACTTTCAACTATGTCGGAACAGTATTCTGGGGATCGAATCGGAATATTCAAAAAAAATCAACAGCAAAAAAATTCGAGAATTTTTATTTTTAAGCACCAATACAAAGCACATTCAATAAATATTTATAAAAGATAAAACCATATATATATAAAAAGAGAATGAGTAATATATTCTGAATAAAAATGCCCTGCACCTTCTCGCGATATATCTATAACAAAAAAAATGATTTTAAACTTTCAAAATACAACATTTTTACAACTTTCACAATAAAGCTCTGAAATATATTTAACAATCAAGGTGTCCAAATAAAAATGAAATACATATATTGTAAGTGAACTCCATTCAATATATTTATTTAGTTTCGAAAATATTGGTACTTGAAAACTTGAGTGAATGGACAATGGATTTTTAGCCATAACAGACAAGCGTCCTCAAAACGTGTTTTAATTCGCTGGTAGCCTTATCCTGCAATAGTACAAAAATATGTAGGTGACTACGAATTATAATAAAAATATTTTATTTTCTAATGGCAGTAAATGAGAAGCTAGTGAATTTTACTCCAAGGCGTACATTTTATTTCTAAGAGTACAGTTACAGTGCAGTTTATACGGAAATTAGTCGACAATGGCCAAAAGAACCCTCTTGTAATCTCCGGAGGTATCACCCTGCAAAGGATAGCAATGTCAGTACATCATACATGCAAAGAGACGCATAACAATTTTGGAAATGTGTTGAAACATGTGCTTGAGTGTTTGGAAATGTATGTAATCAACTTATTATTCAAATGGCAACAATATACCGACCGAACAGCCAATAGCAGTCCACTTTTAAAATAATAGAAGCCTGAAAACTTTTCTCACTATAAAAGTTTCAGGATTCCTCGGCATCTGTACATGAAATGTGTTGAAGTGTTGGATATTTGCGAATGTAGCATACGATGAATAAATACTCTCATTCAATTAAAAACAAAAATATGTTACAATGGAATCGGCAATATTTAATGACCTGCATCCTTGTGTTTGTGTGCATTCATTGTTCAAGCAGAGCTCTTGATTAAGTTTATTACCATTCTTTTTAGTTGAATCAGAATTTTTTGCCTTTTCATGTGTATACACATACAGCGATAATTTCAATCTTGTCACACTTGTAAACAAAAGGATATCGCCGTGACATATGGCAGTTTATATCTGACATGGGCATATTATTCTGGAGATGTAACCGTGATTGTTGAGTAAGTCCTTATACCTCTAATTAAATGTCTCATGGCATAAATTAGTTGTTAGTAAATCGGTACACCTTATTTGATAAAAATATTACTTATTCACATATTCAACGTCTCACTTTTCGGTACAATTTGAATAACAAAATTATGCCAGAATTAATTAAACGAAAAAAAATCAAACACTGATATTTTTGACTTGTCAAATTGCTACATCTATAGTGATTCAATTCTTCATAGACAAACTATTGACTTATCATGCTGTTATTATATTGGAGAATTTATGTGTGTACTTTTTCCCGAGCTTCTTCTGTAAATTAATTTAACCAAATAATCAAGCACATGCAAATGTATTGAGAGGCATAATGAAGGACAAAGGAGATACGAAAGTACCAGGTTTTTTAGCGTCCCGATTAAACAAACTACAAAAAGCAATCTACAGATACCAATCCACAACAACTAACAGCGGTAACATTTAATTTAACAGATTGGGTCCGCTTAAAAAGATGACTTAAAATTTATCTATCTTTCTTTAATATAGTAATTAAACGATGTCACAAATAGTTTCAACACACTTTTTAAGGAATTGGAAGTTGTCGGTTTGAACATAATCAGTAATACATTTAAAGCCCATCCATCAATATATTATCTACAAGGTGTCCAGAAAGGGTATCGGGTATTTGTAAATTCAATAAAACAAAAATTATCTGTAAGCAATAAAAACATGTTTATTATTAGCATATGAATTGGAAAATTATTTGGAAGAGATGATGTTATCCAAATAAAGACCGGTACCATTCTGGCACTCTTTTTGCTTCAATTGGGTTAGGTTCGTCAGATTATTTTGATAAACCTTACTTTTAAGGTATCCCCCATGCAAAGTAGTCAAGCGGGCTATGGTCAGGGCTGTACAGTATGTTTTCAAAGTTACTAAATCGCTGCAGTATTTCGTTCACAAGATTCAGTAGACTAGCAGAGTCCGTTTCCTTCAATTCTTGAACCAATTGAATTCATAGGTTTTGACGCGAAAATAAATACCCCATACCCTTTCTGGACACCTTGTATATGTGCAATTAAATAGACTACACACACCTTTTATATTGAACAAGTCGAATTTTCTTGATATCAAAAATAGGAAGTTGAAACAATTGAAAAAATGAGTTGTGTCCTCTTAGAAAATTTCTAAAGAAATTACCACATCAGACGAATATCTTGTAGTTTAATCAAATCAAAATTCTTTGTAGCTCCCTATTTTTGCAGCGACGTTTGCGGCAATGGCCTCAGTAAATCCAACAAATCATTTGAAATTTAATTATTGATAATTAGTATTTCCCCATTTTGGGTATCCCAAGAAATTATAATTATTATAGTTCATCAAAATATAGAGAGCCTCAGTAAGTTGGAACCAAATGGGGCACTTTTTTATTATTAATTTTAGGTGAACAAGTTATTTATCATAAAAAGCTCTGAAAGGACTGAAGCCTAAAATTCATTGATTATCAAATATTTTCAGTAGTATATAAGATTAAAAAAAAACATGAATTTTGTTATTTTTCTTTGATATTTCTAGTTTTCTTTTGTTTTTATTTTATGAATTTTAACGGTCTTTTGGTATTCAGTGTTGAACATTTCCTCTTAGTACATTTTAGAAAATACAGTTGAATTTTCATGTTATTTCAATTTTCAAGAAATAAAAAAGTATTTTGAACGCGTTTTTTTTGAGATCAACCTCTTTCAGTTATGATTTTCGATATTGTCAAAAATGAAGGTACTCCACTCCTGAGAAAAATTAATATTTTTTGTCAAACTTTGAATACGACTGAAAGAATTTATGGTGGTAATTCAGGTTTCAGTTCTAATAGAACTTTTTATAAAAAACAACGTTTTTCCTAAAATTAATAATAAAACGTTTTCGATATGGTTCCAACTTATTGAGACATAGTGTAACAATACAAGATGTTTCTTAATTGAGGTAAAAAAATGTGAAGTAAAAGAGTTTTCAGAAGCTGATCTCATGACAAAAAGTTCATATAGGCGTAGGTCCGAAAATGCAGTATTTCCAAGATACAGGGTGTTAAACTTTTCTTAAAAAATTATTTTTTCCGTAATGTAAATATCCAATAAATGTAACTTGACAAATGTTAAATCAAGGAACTGAAAAGTATTATTTCCAGATATTGTAGCCAACATAAAATTAAATGTTACAAGAAACGTCAGAAGTGTACTTATTTTGGTCAATAATATAGGATAAACTGGTCCCAAGCCGCCACTGGACTCCATATGTTGTAACTCAGGTTACACGACCCTCTCATCACTGGAATAACATTGCCAAATTTTACCAAAATCAGATAAGGGATGTTTACAATATTAAAACAGAAAGTGAAGAATTTTTTAGGGGAGTGTCTTGAAAACAATGCATTTCCTGACCTATGTTTATATAATTTTTTTTCATAAAATCACCTCAATTATTAAAAATCAAAATTTGACAAATATAAGTTTTCAAGATAATAGCATATTTGTCTGTGATGTATAGATGGTGAACTTTTGATTCCTAGAAGAGATACAGGTTTTTCGATACTTTTACATAAAATCTAGTACAAACTCGTTATTCATTGTGTAGGAATGTATCGACTTATTCAACGAAATTATTTAGTATGAGTAATTGTATAAATATTTGTGTAGGAAGCAGATGATGTCATTTAGTTTTAATATATGTTGAAAATAATTCATCAAATCATAGTGTTAGTAATGACTAATGCAATTAGGTTGCTCTCAAACATAACAAGGCTTTTATTTGTTTAGTTCTTAGCAAAACTTTCACCTAAATATTAATGAATCAAATTGTCTTATAATTCATAATTCTCTTCAAGAACAAAAGAGTTGGCGATTTTCAAATAATATGTAAAGGACTGAAATTTCCAAACAAAAATTAATTAGTATTGAAAAACATACAACTCTTGTGTCTAGAGAAACGAATAAATCTTCCAAATTTTTCATCAAAATACTACTCACAGTAATCCAGCTTTCCAAAGTTTTGCCATATTTATCCAAAAATGCTTGTTTGATATCAGCCAGGTCGATTTCAGATCTAGATACAATAATACGGATCAATGTCTTGTCGTTTGTTCCCAAACCAGCCATAGCGTCATGAAGACGCTCTGCAAAGTATCCTACTTTGCTCTTAACGCATTTTACTACAAAAAACGTAATTTAATTTTACAAATCGAACTAATGTGTGATAAGCTGCAAATATCACTAACCAATTCCCAACAATCCTTTCTCAATGCTTCCCGAAAACTCCTTTTTGATTGTTGCTTCAATGTCTTTCCCAGTCAATCTTTCATACTCGGAGAAGGTAGCTCTCAACTGTTGGTAACTTCTTGTTATCAGGACTGTGTTGAAAATAGATTCTTCGGTGCCCCATTTTGATTCGCCAGCTGCAATGATAGCTTCGGCATCTGCCACTGCTTGTTGCTCATTGACCCCTTGATTTTCTTCACGATTGGCCTTGAATTAATACATTTTCAAATAAACAAAAGTCAATATGAATATTACTGGAGTTTTATCCCAACATCAAACGACTCGTGTTTCAATCACCAAGTGATCATATTCAATCTTCCTCTTATAAATGAAAAGGGTTCACATGAAGAAATAGATAACTATCGCCAAATATCAATACTGAGTATTTCATCTAAACTTATTGAAAAAATGGTAGCAAATAGAATTATTGTGTTGTTCGAAAAATACAAAATTCTAACCGATCTAATATGGTTTTAGAAAAGCTAGATCAGTTGCTAAAAAATTCGAGTTTATTTACAACGAAATCGATAAGGAGAAGTGAGTAGTTTCAATATTATTTGACTTGGCCAAGGCGTTTGATACAGTAAATAGTGACATAATAAGTTATGTAACATTGGCATTACAGCGTTCCTTCTGAAATGGATACAATCTTTTATGGAAAATGGTAGTGACTGTGAATAATGCAGTATCTGATATTCAAGATATTATCATTGGAGTACCACAGGGGTCCATTTTAGGACCACTGCTTTTTCTCTATCTATATAAATGATCTTTCGAAGTATATAAAACAAGGTTTCATTATCCTATTCGCAGATGACATCACCGTTACAGTTTCCGGAAAGATTGCGGAGAAGCTAGAAAACAACATTAATTCAGTCATGGATGTCATGATTTCTTGGTGTGATAGAAATCAACTAAAACTGAATGAAACTAAAACAGGCAATTTAGGCTTCGCGTTAAGGAAAACAGTGAGACTTGACAACATCCCACTCTCGGAAACAGCCAAACTCCTTGGTATGTTTATAGGAATCACACGTTAAAAGGTAAAACCTCGTTAGTCCTTAGCTCGCACAAGTTTCTCAACTTCTGAGAGTTGTCGTTCAGATTTCAAAACAGATTTTAAAACAGATAAAACCTTGTCTTGGGAGCCCCATATCGATCATGTCTGCAAAAAATTGAATCAAGCAATATTTGCATTACGACAGATCAAAGACGTGCTTAGTTTAGATGGTGTCAGGACTGTTTACTATTCATTGTCTTACTCCCATATGGCTCAAAATATATTAAAGTGGTTCTTCTGAGGGGGTAAAACGTGTTTTTATTGTTCAGAACAGATTAATTAGAACTATGCACCCAGGGAAATAGACATTTATTAACTATCCAAAAACATAAAACATCGACCTTCAAGGAATCACTTGCATGTATGGCATAATATTATTCAATACGTTGTATCAAGATATTGAAGATTTTCTTAATAAGGGATATTATAGCGTAGAATAATTCTTGGAAAGAATACACTGTTATGATGATGATTATTGCTTTTTATTTATGACATGTTTTATATCATGTAAATGATCGAAAAGAAAAATACAGTTAATATTATTATTATGATCACTTGGTGAAACAAACTTGATTGAAACACGTGACGAAGTGTTCAAAATAACCAACCAAACAGTGCATTAAAAAAGTCAATAGGAAAAACATATACCAGTGAATATGGTGTGTAAAATATTATTTTTGTGAATAGGGTTCACTTCAAACATAAATGAATGTTGAAATAATCGAAATTTTAATGAACAGCTGTAGTTGACAATCTCAGTTGAAGTTTTGTTGTCGGCTCTTTCATCTTTCTTAATTTACGACTGGGATTAAAGACCACTTGTATTATTGTGTACTTATGATATCAAGTTACAGTCACTCATTTCGAAGGAATTTACTTCAAATGTAAATAAAACCCACACGATAACATAGTCCCAACTGCTATTTCTCAATATTTGTAAGATTTTCAGAATAAGCGTTGTGGTTATTGATGTCAATAAAACAAACCGTCAGGAATTTTATTTGATAAAATTGATTTTCTAACAAATCTTAGAACAATCTAAATAATATTTCCAATGTTTCCCTTTTATTCAATTATGTTATGAAAGCGAAATGGAAATGATATTTTAACAAGTTTGTTTTCCTAATAGAATCTTCAAACAACAGAATGAGATGATAAATAAAATTTATGTTTATACTCACTTGAACTAAAGAAACTAAAAGTCTCTTGAAATGGCCGGAGGTGTCATCTTTCAAGTCCTTTTCTAGAGGTTTGCCATAAACTGAAACAAATATAATTATATGCAAACATCAAAATAAGAAGTTTGTAAAAGTACTATCTTATCATTGTGAGTTCAGTTCTCTAAAAACAAACATTAGACAAAAAGAGAACCACCACAACATGTATGAAAAAGTATTTATTCTTATTTCAAAAATAATATAACTACGAACAGAATAATATAAAGTTTTCGAGTAGAGAAACAAAAACTAGAAATAAGCCACCCGAACTTGGTCAACAAAATGCGCATCCAAAATAGTAAGAGTTCTGGTGTCGTCCAGATGAGAGATAAATGATAAAACAAGTAATGATTATTGATAAACTACGAGTTTTTCTCATAACCTAGAACGTAATGATGGTGGTATCTTGAATTATTGGAAATATCCCCGTTAAGACATCACATTCATAGACATTATTTATTTTTTCACTCTTGTCCTTTCTTGCTATCGTAATATACAGGGTGACAATTTGTAAACGTACAATGGCTATATCTGAGCAACAGAATAAAATGTAAGAAATTGCTGAAAACATCTTCCATAATGGGAAGGCGGAAACAAAATGATGTAATAGCTAACTTGTTTTTACTTACCCCTCGCCCCTAGCCACCCCAACTTTATATTTTTGAATGGCAACCCCCTACTTGCAATGCCTACCTTATGTGAAAGCTCTTAAGAAATGCTCTTCAATGGTACCCTACAAAGCTACATTCGACGTAAGTTTTGGTTCACTGAATAAAACACTGTTTATCTAAATTACAATTTTATTATCTATTATTAATTCAAGAAATGTTTAAAACATTCTTATTGCCATCGTAGCATTGATAAAGACTCTTAAACAATTTACGCCTGTACTATTTTAGTTTATTTGTACCTGAAAAAATTTTACTTGGTTGATGAGTAAAAGTGACAAAAAAAGGATATCTGAAATGTTTGTTTGAAGGTGGTTGACAATGTTTCGTGGTGAATTTCATTAGTTTGGACATCCATTGTCTAATAAGATATAAACTGATTTGAAATCCCTGAAAGAATCTATATAAATTGAAAAGATTAGCGAAAAAATATGAATTACAGAGCCCGAAAGCACGGTCTACTAGAGTATTGATGATTCCTCTCTTAGTCGATTGATGGTGGATGGATATTTGGTTCAGGTACTGTCCCGTTTGAGTGGGTTTTCGCTATACAGATGTTTGCCGTTTAGTGTGGATCTTCTTAGACTTATTAGTGAGGTGTTTGTTAGAACAACTAAAGTATTTAACCAGAGGAACCAGGAGAGAAATTTCAGTCACGTGTACATTTGCCAACTAGTAGCAAAATTTCGAAAAACTGGTACTGTCACAAATTAAAAAGGGGATCAACCAAGCAACGCAAATTGAAGTACTCGGACAGTTAGCAATGAATCATACTTAATCGACTCGTCAGGCTACAGCAATCGGATTATCCCGCGAATCTGTAAGGAAAGTACTTAAATTTCATCCATATAAAACACAAATCCTTCAAGAACTCGGTGACGATGACAGAAAAATTGAATTTTATGTTATTATGACAGCTATATAATTTCTGCAAAACCTCGGCTCATCAAAAATATTACTTTTCATTTAAATGGGCACGCAAATAAACAAAGTGTTCGTTACTGTAACGAGAAACCACGACTATTCAAAGAAGGGCATACGTAATATCCCAAAAAAGTTCATGTTTAGGCTGGTATATTGGGAGATGCCGTTATTGGTCTATTATTTATAGAAGGAAATGTAAATGGTGAAATGTATGCTCACATCCTAGAAAGATCTATCGAACCTCGAATAGTTCATGCATTAAAGAATCAGAGTGACATACACGGAGCAGCTTATCATGTTGTAGTTCCAGTTAGACATTAATTAGATAATAATTATGTTAATCAATGGATTAGGAGAAGAGGTCCTATTGAAAGGCCTCCTAGATCCCCGGAACTATCTCCACTTGATTTATTCCTCTGGGGCCATCTAAAATCTGCTGTTTTTCAAGATCTAACCTGACTCAATAGAGCAACTGAAGAAAAGAATAATCCAAGAATGCCAAGCGATTTCCTGAGAAACATTTGCCAATGTACGTCAAGAGTTCGGAAACATACTCTGTTATTGTCTTGAAAAGAATTGAATTCATTTCGAAAATTTCTCAAATTAATAGTAGAAAATAAAGTTTCAATTTAAATAAATAGTATTTTATTTAATTACCCAAAAATTACTATATCGATGTAGCTTTGTAGGGTACCACTGAAGAGCATTTCTCAAGAGCTTTTAAAAAAGGTGTCACAAGTAGGGGGTCACCATTCAAGACTATAAAGTTGGGGTGCTGGGAAGGCAGATGTAAGCGAAAACAAGTTAGCTAAAACATTATTATGTTCGCTCCTCCGTATTATGGAAGTTGTTTTCAGCAATTTCTTATGTTTTATTTGGTTGCTCGGATATAGCCATTGTAAGTTTTCAAATTGTCATCATGTAGTTTGCCGCACGGAAGCAATAGCCAAGAGAACCTAGAGAGAGAGAGAGAGAGAGAGTCATCATGTATTTGTAACTTTATAGGCAGGGGATAATTATAGTCCAGGAGAGATACAATAGTCTCCTCCATTTGGGAGAGTACCACATAGCAGAAATTATAAAAGTGTTACTAGCAAATACCGATAACTCATGTGCAAAAATAAAAAAATATTGCCACTTTCAACAGAAACTGTAGACTATTTGAGTGTAGCAGTGGGTTGGAAGATGATGATCCATATTTTAATTTCTAGGTATCGTGGAATATTGCCCGAAGTCACTTTTTTCGACCTTTTAACTGAAGATGATCTCAATTGATTCACGGGCCTGTTCATGGTCCTAGAAGTCTAACTTGACATGCCGATAACGAAATTTGTTCTTTATTTCAAAAAATTTTAATAGATGCTTTTTATTTTGGAAAAGTTAAGCCTGAATTATCTCCCTCACTTGATATGATCGTATATGATTCGAGTTTGTAGATAGGACTGCAGGTTTGTAGGGAAAAATTGCATCCAGGCAATTCTAAGCTTCCGGTCGAGATTTAACTCTACTGGTGAATGGACAAAGGCAAGGGGCGTTAATTTTTGTAATTCACTTTCACTTCTTTCAGTTGGTATTTCAATGTTTGCACGTCCATCAGTAGCAGAATATCAAGAAGTAATACATTTTTGAAATACAGTGTGTAACAACGAAAACTTAACAGAGCCGTTTTTGAATATAAAAAGTAAGATTTAAAAAAAAAACTCGGGCACGTCGATTTCTAATCGAAGGTAGACACCTTTCAGACTAATCAGATTTTTTATAGTATGCATCCCCTCGGAGGGGTGCGTCCGACGACCCTTATTTAGATAGGGAAAGTAGG
>WOGN01005618.1:0-13058 GCA_015342105.1 Leptinotarsa texana
AGTGACTTCAGCTGAGAGAGGTGAAACAACGACTGCAGTGATTTGTACCTCAGCTTCTGGAACTTTTGTTCCTCCAATGTTAATCTTTCGCAGAGTCTGAATGGAAATAGAATTGATGGATGGCGCACCTCCAGGCGCTATATGTGCATGCAATCCATCTGGTTGGATGAAACTAGATGTGTTTTCTCAGTGATTCGATCACTTCTTAAGTTATGCCAAACCGACAGCAGAAGATCCGGCTCTTTTGATATCGGATGGTCACCTATCTCACACAAAAAATTTGAATGTGGTATTAAAAGCCAGGGATAATCACGTCACTATTCCATGCCTGCCATCTCATTACACCCACAAACTCCAACCTTTGGACGTCGGAGTCATGTATCCGATAAGCGTTTATCATAACCAAGCGTTGGAGAAGTGGATGAATAACAATCCTGGGAGAGTAGTGACCGTATTCCAAATAACAAAAAATTTTACAGAGGCCTATTTAAAAGCAGCAGTTCCACTGAATAGTATGAATGGATTAAACGAAACAGGAATATATCCGTTCAACCCTGACATTTTCACTAATGTGGACTTCATTGCAGCTGAAACGACTGAAATGGATGTTGACAATGACACGGTAGAACCTCCCATTCCGATCCTGAAGACGTCCACTACTCCATTAGCAGAAACCGTAGAAATGAATGTCCAAGAATCCCTTCATTTAACACCTCAGATGTCTTCACTTCAAATTTCGACTCCAATGGTGACTCAAACATCTCCACAAGCTCCACAGTCATCGCGGCAAGCACCGTCCTTCCCAAAAAATATCTCAACGTCTGAATTTTCCGGAAGATTACCTCCAGCTTTGGCTGCTGGTCTTCCATCCACATCTTTTGGTGTTATTACACCCAGAGAAGAACGACCAACACCAAAGATAGTTGGAAAAAGAGCGAGTGCAAGACGAATAAGAGTAGACACATCAGTATTGACCAGCACACCCTACAAAAAATACCTTGAAGAGGAAGCCAAAAAGAAAACAGATATAGAAGAAAAAAGCCTTTAAGGAAGCGAATAAAATAAAAACTACGGTGACCAACAAACAGAACGATAAAGGAAAAGGAGGCGGGAAAGGAAAAGGAAAGGGAAAAGGCAAAAAAAGCAAAACAGATCAGATTCTTCTGAAGAGAAGAGTGATACCGAATGCTTCTTCTGTACTGAAAGCTATTCCAAAGACAGTTGAGGCGAATGGTGGAATAGATGCGATGTGTGTCTTGAATGGGGACATAAGGCTTGTGCGGGAGTAGATAGTGACGATGAAGGCGACTTTACTTGCGATATTTGCCTCTCTAGTAATCAATTTGAAAGTGTGAAAAAAAATTAAGGCTATAGGTCTTTTTTTATTTCTTTCCTGATAAAAAAACAATATTATTTTTTGAACGAAGAGTTGATTTTTCTGTTGCATTCAGGCATTGATAAGAACCTTTGATAGGGATGAGTATTATTTTTGTTTTTTTTATTTAAAAAAGTTTATTTGATTACCTATTGTTTGACTAGGAATGTTGTTAATTTTGCAAACCTTTCAAAAGTTTGTTGCAATGTTTTATTGTTTAGTTTTGTTGATCGAGTAGTAGATAATTACAAAAAAAAATCTCTAATGATATTAGAAGACTGCAAAAGTTTTGTGTAACTTACTCAAATTGTTATGAACAATACATGATTAAAATAAACAGCTGAGTTTTTTATTTCATTGATGTTTATTAACTTTTGGTATAAAATGATTCCTGGGATTATTTTTACAACTTTAACAAAAACCTCTGATACAAGAAAACTACATACATATAGTTAAAAATGAGTATGCATTTACAAAGTTTTAAGTAAATTCACTACCTCCAACAATAGAATTCTTGCGATTTTGCCTTCAACTTTAGCCACAGTTACGTTTTTCCCTTAAGGGGATCATTATACCCCACCTTCCCTTATATTACACGCATAATGGCATCAATAGGTTTTTCAAATGAAAAAAAAAATGTATGATAGGTATACCTCACGCATTGAAGATAGGAAGCGGTTGAAGAAAGACCCTATAAAAAGCCAAAACCCCTTTTTCTCAACTTCAATGAAATAATCTAGAATTTGTATTGAAATTTGATTCTTCATTTAATCATCTGAACTATTTTTTTATACAGAAAAAACAAAATTGTGAGCTTCGTGAAAATATTATTTATTATGAAATTTTAAAGGATTTCCTGAAAATTAAAATTTTTCCTCGATTAGTTTTTGGAATTGAGAAATATTTTATATAAATGATTTTTCCTTCATTTCTATTGAGTACTGTTCTCAAAGTTTTGAGGATCTCCCAAGTGAAGTATTTTTCTATGACCACCAGTTTTCCAGAGTTAGTAAAAACTGTATTTCGGCAACTGCCTAGGTACCTAATTTAGAATAGAATTGGGCAACACTTCATGATAATTAATAATTAAATCCCAGTAGACAATTTATCCTGAAGTTATCACTGAACTGCTATTTAGGTATTTTTGTTGGGAAAGTATGTCTCCAAATACTATCAGCGGTTAATTTTATTATTATAATTTATAATTATTGAACATTGTCATCTCCACGTCCTAAATCCATACACATACACAAAACTACCATGCTGCTTATTCCCAGAACACTCAGCCATTATAATTCCCTCCGCTAGATGGATCTGCAACTCCATTCTATGAAATGTTTCTGTTACAGCACAAGTCATCCGGGTAAAGCACTCAAGAACAATTCTTACGGTGAGCGAACCGCGTGTCCTTTACTTCCTTTCACTTCACTTTCCCTCTCTATATCGACACCAAGTCAGACTTGCGCACGCACGCTTCTTAACAATGTTAAAATAAATGCCAAAGTTGGCGAACAGTGTTAATCGAGACACTACCGTCAATTGTTGACTTATTTAAATTTTAGGAATATTTTGATAGGTGTCAGTGATAAGTGCGCGACTCTTCAGAACAGATCTTGTCTCGATTCAAATCTATGTACTTTCTAATCGTTGATTGTTACCTAATATCTTGAATAGCGCGCAGACAGTATCACCTATTCAGAATCAGTCGGTGAATCAAATTTTCGAAATGTTCGCGGCTACAGAATAGACTCAGTGCGTTTTACATGCCAGAATTTTCGAGTGCTCAGTTATCTGTGATACCTCCATCTCATTAGCTCAATCATTGTTGGACGAATCCTGCAGGTAACTAATTTAGTATTCAGCAGATTTTATTTGATCGAGATATTTTAGAATTCCCACAATTCATGCTCTTATGAAACTGATTCGAAAGTGAACTTGGCTGGTGAAAGGAAACTTAAACGCGAGTTTTGTCGTATTTTAGTAACTGTAGTAGTAATTATGTTATTTAATTTCGAATGATAGGTTTTGATTTTTCGAATAAAGTTGATTTGAATTTTGTAACTACGGTTTATGTAACCTGTGGCAGGCAAACACTACTCACGAAAATAATATTTTCGAAAATGTTAGATTTATAATTATACAGGAATATGTAAAGTGGTCGAATAATCCGACCTATAAACGGAGGTGTTCCGCAAAGTGCTCTCTGTGGACCCTAACTTTTTCACTTCACATAAATTATCTGTTATTTTGAAATAAGTAGCTGAGAGTAGAAGGAGGCTTGGAACACTGTTCCAAGCCTCACACTGTGCTTAATGAAGCTCTTATCAGACCTTATTTGGAGTATTGTTCTTATGTATGGAGCTCTGCCCCCAAACATACCCTTAAGTTGCTAGATTTCACCCAGAAAAAAGCCATTCGCCTGATTATAGACACCAACATTACATGCAACCTTGATAGCCTGGAACATCGAAGAAAGGTTGGAGATTTGTCTCTCTTCTATAGATACTTTCACGCGAAGTATTCAACTGACTTGGCACATTTGATTTTACCAAGAGCGGCACATATCAGAAGATAATAATAATACATAATAATAATAGATAATAACTTTATTCTCAAAATAATGATAATAATTATATAATAATAAGTTTACCAAAAGTAAAAAGTTTATTCTCAAAATAATAATAAGTTTCTCAAAATAAAACACAATAGTATAATAATTGTGCAGAGATATTTCAAATAAACAAGTATCCTCTAAGGCAGTGCCTGTGCGTGGGTGATTTACTTATTCCAAACATTGACAATAATTAGTATACTTTGAAATCGGGTTCAGTTGCGTTTCTATATAAGAATTATATGTATAAAATTATGTATAATTCACTTAAATGTTGCAAGATAATAAAATTATGGTAAATGTAATAAAATTAGGCTAATGAGCCTTACCTACAATTATTGAAACATAAATATCATAACATAGGTAACGAACATAAATAATCAACAAGAATAAAATATATTGAATATTCTAATATTCAAACAAGGACAGCCTTACTTTCTAAAGAAAGAATAAAATGTTTAGTCTTTTTTTTTCGAAGGAATATATGTTTGAGACTTCTTTGTTTTCGCGAAATACGTGAAAAACTCTTTCAAGATTCAGTATTGAAATTATATTATAAAACTATATAAATAGAATACATATACAAGAACAAAACAACAATATGATACTATTTTCATATTGACAGGCTGTCAATGCAGAATGTAGGCATGAATTGTTAACTTTGAGGAAACAGAGGATACCTAATTTTGGTAGATATTATTAGGATTTTGAGAATATCATTATATTTCTCATCTTAATTATTCCAATTTCAAAATAAAACTGGGAAATGTTGAGTCATGAAGAGCACCAGTGGGTATAGTCCAAAATTCTCTATTGAAACGGACAACACTTTTGAAACAACCTATACGAAAGAAAGTTTTTGGCCTTCTACTTCTCCATCTTGACGAAAAGTCGTAATTAAGAATGAATTAAGTGTTTGTTTCTATAATGTTATCCGTATTTGTAAGTGAAATTTTACATCTTTAATTGGTAATACTGTGTGGGAATCCTGTGGATTTGATTCCATTGCATGTTTGGAATACAAACGAAATAGAAAAAAGGTTTTTCGTATATATAATTCAGCGTTCATAAGAAAAGTATTTATTTTGAAAGTATTTTTCTTTATTCAACGAAAGTCATTTTTTGTAATTCAATGTTTATAAGAAAATATCTGTTTCAAGGGGGCTTTTCTTCCAGTTTGTGTCTGAAAGTTACTTTTTTGTATGATCTACACATTTTTGTAAAGAGTTAATTTTTTGAAGTTGATTGCTTCCTTCCTTTCTTTGGAAGATTCCCACATTTTTTGAATATAGATGGAGAAGTAGAAAGCTAAAAACTTTCTTTCCCAAAAATTAATCTATCCTAAAAATATACCCTTTCAATTGAAACCTATACAAGTATTTATTCATTGTCAATGTATCTTTAGAACAGTCAGATACACAAAAGTAGCCTTTGTTGCTCCCAGTGGGATTCTTGCTCAAATGTCAATAATATTCTATCCATCATTGCAAATATACATATTTTCTTGCTTCTTCAAACAAATATACTGCAAAATTCAACAGATTTTATATCATATCAAAACACTTTCTCTGAAATTATTGACGTCACAAATCAGCTCCGTCATTGATCGCCATTACTAGTCGTCGTTGAGTGTTAACTGATTTCGTGGTTTTATTTTACATATCTGACAAAATAGATATTGTAAATGACGAATTTTTGTCTTCCCTAATCTTCAGTCTCAACGTTTTCATATTGGATGTATAGAGTTTTCATGCAGGGACTTTCGAACTTTGACAATTGATAACGGCCATCTTATTGAAGCTAAATCTGTCAAACTAGTTGGCATTTATTCAGTCGGTTTTGTCAAATCACTATGAAAGGATATAGCATTCGACCACACGTGCAAAAAATAAAATTGTCTTCACAAAGTTAAGGTTCTGTTGAGGCAACGTATCGCATGCTTCCGAGGCAGTCGATTTAGCGTCGCTTACAAAAACTTGGCCTTTCGCAGACCACAACTTGGCGAATTTTGTGCCATAACTTGGGCCTGCACCCGTATAAAATTCAACTGATCCAGGAACTGAAGGTAAACGATCATAGACAACGACGTGAGTTCGTTGAATGAGCTTTGGAGCAGTTGGCAACTGACCCTAATTTTCATCGAAAATTAATCTTCTGCGATTAGGCCTATTTCTGGATGAATGGGTACCTGAACAAAAATAAAGTCGAATTTGGGACTGTATCAATTCACATGAGATCCAAGAGCGTCTCGAAAAAGTCACTTTTCGGTATGAATTTTCGGCTGGGAGCGACGCTGGCCAGGCCATCACTGTCCACGGCGAGCACTATAGGTCGATGATTATCAACTTATTTTGGCCTGGCCGCCAACGATTTGTGGTTTCAACAGGACGGCATTACGTACCAAATAGCTTATGCCGCATGCGATATTCCGCATAAGCGATTTGAACTCGCCACCGGGGTCTTGGGATTTGATCCCGTTAGACTTTTCCTTGTGAGGTTTTCCTAAGTTGCTGGTGTACGCGAATAAGCCACAAACTACAGCGATCCTCTGAGTCTAAGCCAACATAATCTATGCCATCGGTCAAATTCAGCCTGAATAATGCGCTAGAATTAAGTAAAATTAGACTTGAACGATGTTATACCCCATACATAATGGCATCAAACGAATGAAAAATGTCGATGGTATATCACACATACTTTGGACACTCAATGAAAAACCCTATAGTATATTGTCTGCAATGGAACAAAATATATTTACCCAACAGGCAACAGAAGGCCGAATGAAGAGTCGCCTCTATCAGTTGCGTTTGTCTCTCTGCATAAAAAAGTCAGTTTTGATCAAACTTGCTTTATTGATTTTCTGTTGATTATAGGATGCTAATAGTAACTTAATATTGATAACCTGGAAAGTATTTATCAAAGCTTTGTGGGCTGACCTGATGACTGTGTATTTTTTTCAACAGTGCATTGTTTTCACCTCTGGAAATGCGGGAAGTCTAAAACGAAGAGCTATGAAATAGAGACATAAACATATAGAAATATTATTTTCAGTAGAAGAAGATGGACACTATCAATTGTTTTTTTATTAATTCCACCTGCAACTTTCAAAAATGATAAATATGGTCTTCACTGATAACTCTTTGGAATCATGTCTTTCGATTATTATATTCAGGTTATATATTTATAAAAATATTTTTGGCGTAGATAAGGTGGTGCTTTCGTAATATAGCACCTAATTTATGAATCATTTTCATTCAATGAATCTATTTACAGAAACAACTTCCGTTTTATTCAATATTCAATGACTCAAAATGAAAAAGGGGGGTAATATTAAGGAAAGTCCATAAAGTCCACAGGTAACAAAAAAATTGTGTGTAATCACCTATTTAGATAAATACGATATTATTCCGGAAGATAGAATCGGTGATTTACCTTATTTCCAGAGTTACAGTCCTACCAAATTTCGAAAATTGCAACTTTTTAGCCTTCATTTTGCACAATACAAACTATAGAATGACAAGTATTTATTCATGAATGTTTCAATTTAATGACAGTCCATGGAAAAATTTTTTCATTGAAAAAAGTTATAATCAGTATTTCAGTAGTATTTGCCAATATTACAAAATGTTTATTTCCAATCTATTATATTATCTGTCACTGTGTTGCAACCCAATCCTTTTTTAATTAACTCCAATTGTAAGATTCTCCAACGCAGCGTTTTATTGTCGGAAGTCGATCAAATCTTTTCGTTAGAGATAATGTCGAAATGTGTGGTGACTAGAACGTAATTGATTTGATATGCATAAATAACTTTTTACTATGGTCTTTTGTTATGTAAGAGGCGCAAAACATTTCTTTGGTGCCGGAAGGAATTGAAGATTATTAAATCAGCTGTTTGATGTGCTTGACCAGAGTTAATAATCGCATTCAAACGTGTTCATTATTTGCCTGGAACAATAGAAAGTCACCCATCTCAACGAATATTGTAAACATGATGTAACTGATTCATTGGAACTGCTTTCCAATTAAGATTTCTATGAATGTCCACAATTTAGTGGACCCTTTATGGAAATTAAATTTATTTGAATTGAAGGGGTTATATTTTTAGGAGTGATTAATTTATGTGAAAGAAAGCCAAAAACTTTTTTCCCATTAAATTTATTGATATTATGAAAAAAAAAGAATCACTCGAATCACTATAAAGACTTTGAAAATTCAATGGTCAATGCAATCAACAATGAAGAATGCATTCAAGAATACTCATTCTTCAAGCACAACTCATTCCGAATGAGTTGTGCTTTCATTTGGACTAGCAACAATGAAAACATATTTGATATTTTGTCGGTTTCTCAAAATAAAAATATGAAGATCTAGAATGGGATACGACCAAGAGCCAAAAATTGACGGTGTTCAACCGAACCTACGTTTGTTAGAATAGAAAATATAACCAATTAAATAATGAAGACTCGGGGACTCGGTTGGAAAATAACTGTGGTATTAATATTGATTGCTGTATGAAATTATTTGACAATATTTATTAACAAGATAAGTTATGCAAGCCATGATGATATTCGAACTCATATGTTTATCTTGTACTGTCGTACATTTGTTTGAGACTACCTTTATCAAAGACGACAATAGGTAGGAACTGACTCTAGCACTTCGTACTAGAAAGTATTTAATTACATTGTTCTTCAAAGCTCAATTTTAGACCGTATTTTCTTTTCATTATATACATGTGCTATTATTTTCATCAATTATGCATTTCTTTTGCGAGATGAATACTCAATAAATAAAAATTTGAAGTACTCATCAGTTGAGTTACACAAATAAAACATGTTTGTGATCCTTTTGATGGAATTCAAAAATCGTCTAGAAAGATTTCGAAGATAATTTTGAATTATATTTTAGGCAAATTTCACATTATCCCAAAAATCATTCGATGTTGAATGGTTTGATATGGTGATTCAAACTACCAATATGTAAATCAGGTAATTTTCGAAAATCCCCAGAGACGGCTTCGATTTTGATGTTTCTCTTTCAATTTCGCTTTGTTTTATATTTGAAACTTTTTGAAACGAGAATATAATTATTATATAACAATGATGGAACTGTACCGTCTGAGAGGATTTGTAGATGCGAAAGTTGTAGGAACTCTTTAAAAAGATGTAGATGAAAAAATCGCAGTTTAATTGTTTATATTTTCCTCTTATTGCAATTATATATTTTCTAGTCAACGCAGAAAGTTAACATATCTAGTTGAAAAAATATTTCGTCATCTTTACCTATGTGACTACATTCAAAATTATCTCATTATCGTAATTTTTGGTTTTGAGTTATTTCATAAAAAATTGTTTCTGAAATATATAAATAATTAAGTGTGAAGGTTCAAGCAATTAATGGCGAAATTCGGATTTCTATTTTATTAGCAAACATTGTAGTAATCTGTTTATAGTTGGGTGAGAGGTTAACAGAAAAAAATGATTGTTGTGGATTCGTTCAAGCGTAATGAGATTTTATAGGAAGGCAAATTTGAATCGTTAATTGTTAGAAACGTATTTAGTGGATCAGAAAACAAATCGAGTACTGTATTTCGGAAATACAAAGCGATTACTATCGTGTTTAGACAAAAATCTATTGTTTCATTAAGTATGCCACCAGTTGGATTCGTTTTCTAGTTTCAGAAGATATTAGTTTGCGAAAAAAAAATTTTTGGTTTTCCACTACCCCATCTTTATACAAAAAAGTTTGTGAAGGGACGAAAAAAGGAATTACGTTCAAAATATACCCTGAACAAAGATCTGTAGAGCACGCATAGAAGTTATTTTCAGATACAAGCTCGATGAAAATTTACAGATGAACATTGAAAGCTGAATTACAAGAGAGAAAAAGTACTTTTGAAAAATGTCACTTAAATCATTTCCAGTGGTGTACTTCAAAGTTTCGGAATAAGAAATCTATCTTGTTACCTCATCAATATTGTTTTTAATGACATTACGACTTTATGTCACTTCACGTCTATACGTACTGTCACGATGACATTCACACGGTTATTTAATTCAATCAGTCTGGACCAAACAACTACTTTCACATGACTATTGGTTTACACAAAAGAGAAAGTATTTTCGAAACGATAACTTTCATACGAACATCGAATTTTACAAATGCGGTTTTTTCTATTGGTTGGGAAAATGATAAAAATGTTGGTAGATAAACTATTTAGTTTTATGGCATAGTTTTATGCCATCATCAGGGCTCTATAATAAAATAATTTAATAAGTGAATAGTATATGCCAATACATATTGAAAAATTCATAAAGTGTATACAATCTCATATTATTTTAAAGAGAAAAAAAAATAGGTGCACTTACCAAACATTGGTTATCCGTGTTAAAAAGACGTTTAAAATATCTGTGTCAGACAACATAGGTACAAACGAAAATGAGGACTAACCAAATGAAAACATATACACCACAAATACATTAAAAATGAAAACGATATCAAGGGAGACGAACTGCCTTTGAATTATAAACAATAAAAGGAATATCAGATTACACAGGATGGTGGAAACTAATGTGTATTTGAATATTATGGAATACGATTTAGTAAATTAAAATTAGCACTATTCAGTCCTTCTATGTCTCTTCTAGTGTTCTTCTAAAACCCTGATGATGGATTTAATAAAGTACGAAACGTTAATATCAAACTAAATTGTGTATCTACGAACATTTTTTTATCCCTTTCCCAACCAATAGAAAAAACCACATTTGAAAATATTTTGGACCACCAAACCAGGCAAAATCGAATTTTACGAATATCGCTTTTTTTATCAACTTTGTACTCCAAACATTCCAACAGAAATTTACACCGTCACCGTAAGGTCTCCATTGGGCTCTTCTGACCACAAATTCATTTCAGTGTTGAGTGAATTACCGATAAATGTTGGGGAACAATCTAAGCCGCGCAAAGTTTGGCATTACAGATCAGCTGAATGAGAGGATCTTCAAGACCATTTCCGAAATTTTCCCTGGCTAGATGTTTGTTTCAGTTCTAAAGATCCATCAGCGTGTGCTTCTGAAGTCTCGAAAGTTCATATAATCTATGGATGGAGATGATATTTCTAAGGACTTTGACCGTGTGTGGCATGAGGGTTTGCTTTGCCCATTAAAAAAATATGAAACTAAACTTTCTGAAGAAAGTTCATATTGAAAAAACCTGAAAAATCATACCAGTGAGATTTAACATCCAACATGCTTGTGTGAGATGTATACACCTATATTATTCCAGTTTCAGGAATAACGACGACTGTATGTAGAAGAATAGCATAACAGGTTTTCAGTCAAACGCATCCTCAAAAGTGAACTCACTCTTTTTTACAATACGCCTAGCTTTCGTGTCAATATGAAGACTCTTTGAAATGAAGTGAATTTTTCATATATATCAAGTAGAAAATATCATTAACTCAATTCATTAGCTAGATGTAATGTAAAAATAAAGTGAGTTTGGTTTGTAAGTTCATTCCATTTTGTGTAAACTGTAAAAATATATACATACGCTTCTCAGAAATTATCTTGTGTAATTTTCATTAACTCAACATAAAATAAAACGGGGCATCACGAAAAGTAGAAGAGTCTCAGTATTATTTTTGAATAAATCCTGTAAAGTGTAATTGAAGAATATCAGTTTTTACAATATTTCAAAAAACTATAACAGTAGGATATTATTGAAAACTATTGATATATTATCATAGATTCTCCGAATGAACAATGTCTTGAAGTTTATCAACATGATTTCATTTGTACATAAAGCGAAATATAGCTGTTTTTTTATACCTTGTACAAAAGATATAATATATAATTACATTTCATAGAGTACCGCTATGAACACACAAAATGAAACTCATCATTAATTCAATTCACGTAACATTTCTGAGCATACTAAAATTTGAGCAACACACCTGCTAATGAAATAATTATTTGTTGAGTCCGCCTACGCACTGGCTTTAAAGCCGAGCCATTAGCCTTCGGTTTTTTTTCAATACCAATATTGATGGAATGCCAATATATATTTGATCAAATTCAATGAAGAATTCTGAAACTTGAAATGGAAAGTATGCAGTGCAATAATCAATAACTTAATTATGATTGATTTCTCTAATATAATCAAATAACCATTATTATTATAAAAAAAGTAAAATTCGACGTTAAACGGGAACTGCGAACAATTTTCCTCAGTTTATGTTTCGGTAACCAAGTTGACATCATCGGGCACCAGATGATGAGTACAGTTTTCGGAAGAATATTGTTTGGATGTTTAGTAATAACCCCAAACAGTAAATGTAAGTGGAAAGTATCAATATTGGGATATTTTCCATATATTCTAGTAGTGTACTAAACAATGATCAGTACAGACTGCTTATCAAATTTTTGTTATGTTTGTAATGAATGGTAAGAAATTCGAAGTTACAATCAGCAAGATTGTTTTATAATTCCATGGTTCTGCAACAGTTTTATTTTGTTGGTATTTCTGAAATGCTAATTGATACATTTGTAGGCAATAAAAGTCTTCTATAAATTTGTTATAGAAACGTTTATAAAATTGAATTAAAAAACCATTATAAAATAGTCACGAAATAATTAAAGAAACAACTAACTTATAAAACATATTTTCCTCTAGAAGTAAATTGTTTTGTAGCGGTTTTATAGCACTTTTCTGCAAGGTTTGTGTGATATTTATGATAATAATAATAATAACTTTATTCGTCTTTTCGATCAGGTACATGATATAAGACATGTCATAATAAAAATATGAAAATTATATAAAAAAATAATTACGGTCCACATTATAACATAGATGGGACACTTGAAACAGGTACTTAACTATATATATATATAAAAAATAACAGAAACATATAATTACATACATATGTACACATATAGATAGATAGATAGATATTTATTTAACTATGTAACTCATACATGATATGATTTATAGCAAGTCAATCACAATTAATATATCATATTGAATGAATATATAATAACATTATCTAAAAGCCTTCAGATATACAATATA
>WOGN01005619.1:0-13058 GCA_015342105.1 Leptinotarsa texana
CATCCAGATCAATTTACACACTCCCAAGATAATTTGCCGAAAGAAATACAGACCACTAAATTTACCGATGACGCAAGAGGAACCAAAACCAATAATAATGACATTTATTTGGAAGAATTGAAAAATTTTACACGAAGGAGCAATTACAATAAACTAGACTGAATTGGAAGCAAAAATAAATTCAAAGAACTATGTAATAACTACAGTTGCAATACGCCAGTAGTTGCTGAAGAAATATATGATAATTCAGATTACAATTAATGCATTACCATACCACGAGCTCAAAATCAATGAATATTGTGATAAATCATAGATATTCAGGAAGCAAATTTTTAATTTTGAAAATGTTTGGAATTTATTGAGGTGGGAGAAGAGACAAATTGTACTGAAAATCATTGAGATATGTAATAATGAGTTGAGAGCTGAGTTTTCAGACCTTGAACCTTTTATTTAACGAAGAATATTGAACCTATTGAAGTGAAAATTTTTGGAGACATCTGAAGCATCAGTTTTGGGAAAATTTATTAATAAGAGATGAGGGTAAATAATGCAAACATATAGGAAATATCAGGCTGAAATCATTACTCCACATCCTTATTATTTGGTATCAAAATTTACCATTTCAGAATCGAAACAAGGACGTCGTTGTTTCAATTCTGATTCAGATCGATCTCTAAAGGAATAAATTATATTGAGAATCATCAACCAATTTTTCTTTGGAGAGTTGGTAGTAACACTGACCATGTTTTGAATTCCATCGACAAATTTTGATCATTAATATTCTATTTCATCTGAAAAAATATCTTAGCCCCGGCAAAATCTCAATAGAGATTTATTAAGGAAAATATCAATAGATGATATCGCAGTTTTTGTTCAGAGTTTCATCCTGGTCAAACTATCTGCCTTCCGGATTGGCACATGCTTTCACTTAAATTTTGGATCTGATTGTCTTCTACACTAAATTACCAATAAAGTTTTCAGTTGTAGTCAAAGGATTCCATTTCTGAAAACCGAGACTCTTGTTTCTGCAGTCTTTGGGTGCACTCCTCAATGATGTCGTCTTGCATTCTGTACATGCCTGAACTGGCTTGGAACATGAGGGTTTCCAATATCCTTTCATTTTTGATGGTTTTGGAAGGGAGAACAATCTGCAACAAATATTTGTATAATAAGTTTGTGGCCGAAGGTCATGAACAAAAATGCAATTATAACTTCTTGTACAGAGTAACAGATTTTTTGAATTTTTTCAAGTACAAAACACAAGCATACAGGCAAATCCGTAAGGCGTTCTATAAGCGGTGCCTGTGTGATTCACGTTCCACTTAAATAGTGTACTGAGTTTAACTTCAAAACGATGAACAGCCACAGTCCGTCGCGTATTTCTGATATGTACTGCTCTTGGTAGAATCAAATGTGCCAAGTCACTAACACCACCCGTGAAAGTATCTATAATAGAAACACAAATCTCCAAGCTTCCTTCGATGTTCCAGACAATCAAGATTGCAAGTGATGTTCATTTCTCCAATCAGTCGGATGCCTCTTTTCTGGATGGAATCCAGCAGCAGGGTATGCTTGGGGGCGAAGCTTTATACATATGAACACTACTACAATGAAGGTTGAACCTGAGCTTTATAAAGCATCAGCAGTTGCTGATGTTTGTAAAGTTTTCTGTATAGTATTCCAAGAAGCAGCCTTTGCAGTTCCAGCGACATGATTGTGCCAAGACTTACCCCTCAACAAACTCATACCCCTCAACAACTTATACACGGTTCGGACACATTTATCTTCTTGAAGAAAGCCGCAACCTTGTTACTTTCAGCCCAAATCGAAATCACCTCTATATACTCATCAAGATATGCAACCTCCTGCTGCCAGTAAAAATATGCATCCGCAAACAGCACTGTAACAAATTACCAAGTACTCTGTTTCTTTTGAGGCAGTTTAAAAAAGCAGTTCAGTCTGATACTCTGAGAATAACCTATTTCTCTCTATTTCATTTGAAGATAAACTATTGAATAATTTCATAGAGAAATGCGACTCGTCCAATAACCATCTTTCGACAACAAAAAAAGCAGTAACAATCTTAGCTGGAGTTAGATATAGAGAGCATTGTCACTCACACTTTATATAGTGTGGCACCATGCCTTTACCTTCATTATATATCTACAATTCCCTATTAGGAAGGACAAAATCGCGAAAAAACCACCATGTCCCAAGTAAATGAATTGGGCTTTAATTTGCTTCTGCATTCAGATCTGAACACCAGCGACTTCATCATAATCCAAGACCTCAAGAAAATTTTCGCTGAAAAGAAATTCACACCGATGAAGATTAAATTGTCGAAACTGGGGCCTATTTTGAAGCTAACGATAAATCTCACGAAAGAAACTATATTGAATAGTGAAATTAAATTTTATAAAAAAATATTGTCTTGAAGAAATAGACATCGAAGGAATACTCCAACATGGTTCATGAACTTTTTTCTAGTGGTATCAATATGTGTTCTACAATGAAATGAAAAGAACAAGACTGGACATTTTTCGAGGAGTTCCTCAAGGAACGATGTCAAGACCAACTCCATTTTTGATTTAGCCAATTCAATATCAGTATTTTGAAGCTAAAGATAAATCTTTCGAAAACAACTAAATTGAAAGGTGAAATCAAATTTTATTAAAAAATATGTAGCCCAGGAAATTTCCAGCCTAACTGTCTTGAAGAAATAGGCATCGGAGGAATACTCCAACATGGTTCAAGAATTTTTTTCTAATAGGTATCAATATGTGTGCTACAATGAAATGAAAAGCGCAAGACTGAACATTTTTCGAGGAGTTTCTCAAGGAACGATGTTTACCAACTTCATTTTTGATTTGACCAGTTTAATATCAGTATTACCGATTTTAGTGTAGAGTCTGAATGATGTTATTGGCCTATAATCTTCCGAATCATCAGCATTACCACTTCTAAAGATAGAAAAAGGAAAATCGATTGTATAATAAAATGTCTACAGTATTTCATGACTATCCCTACCTTAATAATTTCCTGTGGAGTGATTCTGTATAATTTGAGTTCTCTAGTTAATCGTTCCATTATACCCCTGAACTCTAATTTGGCATCCAATTTATTGGAAGTCTTATTCTTGATTTTATGTTTTGCCCACTCATGGATTGCTTGAAATTTTGCGATTTCAGGTACGTCAAGATTCCTAGAATTATTGAGATTGTGAACAGTGGGCAAATTTTTTTGAGAAAAGCAGCGCCTTCCCGTGACCCTACTGGATTCTTAAGACTTTTTGAAAGGATGCTACTCTTTCCTAGGTAAGAGGTGAAAGCCTAATTTTCCATATCATCAATTTATTTTTGGATCTAGATGTCAATTTTGGAGTTTGACTTCGAGTATATTCCCGTGGAGAGCCTTGCTTAATAATGATAATAATGATAAAGCATTCATTGTGTCATAATATACACAGGTGGACAAGTACCTACATATAGATGGGCCGAGAATACATTCAAATCGGTTTGATAAACGTGGTCTGAAACTTATTATATTCAACTAGTTCGAAGTAGTTGTTTAATATGTTTCTTCAAATAAGGAGCAGAACATTAGTGAAAAAATCATGTATATAAGTGATCTCCTCTTCTAACTAGTTTTGAGGCAGCGTGTTTGTCAGTTCAATAGTCGTGACCTCATAGAAAAAGCAAGCAGAGTGAAAAACTACTTTTCCTCAATTTCAAGAGTAGTAGTTCTCTGATGTTAATGAAAGATGAGCAAGGTAGGGATTTTCTGTCAATCCAGTAGTAAGACAATGTGCCTATGCCTATTTTAACCCAGTATTTCTTTGAATTCCATCAGCCTAATATCACTGATGAGGTCTAGGGCATGTGAAAATAACGTTACCTGTTGGTGGACAGCAAATGTTTTGTTCTTGGTACATGATTTCATCTAGTTAGATGCCATTTTTGTATACAAACATTTCCATGTTCACTGAAAATAATCAGTTAGTTAGTAATGAGTCACTGCCATGATGAGTGAAGGTTTGATCACTGCTCTGAGGCTCGATGTATGATTTATATGGTTCATTCTAAGTAAGCTGAAAATCTGATGTTGGCAGGAAAGACTCCATTATTCCTTTGCTCACAAATCTATGTTTTTCGTAGGAGGCTATTTGACAGAAAACCCATTTGAACTCACAAAAAATTCTAAGAATACAAGAGGGTCATGGAACGCGCTGCTTTTCTCAAAAAAATCTGCCCCAATGACGATATACGTTAATATCATTCGTCATCTACCTGCTCATAATCATTTGGACAACAGACTCGCTCAATTCGTAAAAGTCATCCATATTGAATAATATTGAGCATCTTGTCTCCAAAAACACTAATATCATGTTAACCAACTCCGACGCAGAGGTGTACCTCCAGTAATAGTTTTCCAGAGCGACCAACATCGAGCAAGCCTGTGAAGAAAAAAACAAAAATATCATTTGCATCAGTATCATTAATAACAAACTAAGAGCACTTGTAGTTATACAGTATATTACAGTGTAAACGATCATGTCAGGGGGACACATTTCTGCATATCAACCATCCCCTTCTCATAACAACCAACATGTCAAAAATTTCAAATGAAATTGATAGTAGAGTACATTCAACCCTGTCAAACTATTGATATCACAACAATGAGCAAATTTAAAAAAAATGAAAGCCTGTGCTATCTAGTTTCCATAGAACCTAGAATTTTTCATTCTGATACCTTCGAAACCACGGCAGGAGTTCCCCAGAGTTGTGTTCTCGGACCTACTGCACAAAATTGTACTGTTCAATTTGCCGACGATATTTCTTATGCACTTATTTCAACGGATTGTGAAGGTTTCTCGTCTCAAGCAAACATGGCAGTTTCCAAGATGCACGATTACCGATCTAGAAATGGATTGATTCTAAACGAAAAGAAAATGAATACTGTCGTATTTTCTCTTTGATATTGTGGTATTGTAGTGAAGTCAATCCATTAAGTCAATCGTCATTCTATTTGAATTCCAGGATATCGGCTGCGGAGGCACATCTTCACCGGCAGCAGGAGGTTGCATATCTTAGTGAGGATCTAGAAGTGATTTCGAATTGAAGCGAAAGTAACCAGGTTCAATTCAATGCCACAAAAACCCAGGTATCGGGTTTCTCCAAGAAGATAACTGTTTCCGAACCAGTTATAATAATATCGGGTCAGACAATTCCGCTCTATGTTTCGATAACTTTATTGGGGGTTAAAATGGACACCATATGTCTTGACACAGCCATGTCGCTGGAATTGCAAAGGTTGCTTCTCAGAACCTTGGAACATTATTCCGAACCAGAAAATTGTGCACAACTCAGCAACTTCTGATGCTTTATAAAGCTCATATCAGACCTTCTTTGGAGTATTGTTCTCATGCGTGGATCTGTGCCCCCAAACACACCCTAAAGTTGTTGGATTTCATCCAGAAATGAACCATCCGCCTGATTGGAGACGCGAATATCATGTGCAATCTTGATAGTCTGGAATATCGAAAAAAGGTTGGAGATTTTCTCTCTATTATATATAGTTTTACGGGAGGTTTTCAAGTGACTTGGCACGTTTGATTCCACCAACAGTGGTACATATTAGAAATACGCGACGGACTTCAACTCAGTACACTTGGAACTTCACTGTTCAAGAACTATTTCATCTGGAGAACTGCATTTATGTGGAATAAACTTCCTGAGAACATTTTCCCAAATGGATTTAATCTCCAGCGATTCAAATCCAATGTGAATCTCTTCTTTCGCACAGGCACCGCTCTGAGATTGCTTTAAGGATTTTCCTGTAGTGCTTGTGTTTTGACCATAAAAAATAGAAACGTGCAAAATTCTTGGGCTTGTACTTTGATTGTCAATCAAGTTTGAGCGACCGTGTTGACGTTGTTTTGAACAATCAACCGGCTATTGTTTCCATTTAATATTTTTGGCATTAGAGTTGTTGTGAGAGGGGTGAGTGACAGGGGCTTTATTTTTTTGAGAAGAGATGTGTTCTCTGAAAACTAAAGTTGGACATGTTTTACGGTTTTTTCACAGTATCAATATCATATGACTTATTAGGGTGGCTGGTTTTAACTGGAACGCACTACATAAAATGATTTCAAAGCAGTTCTCAAAATCACAGTGAAATCATCTTGCTCGAGAGAAATGTAATGAAACCATGAGAATTAATTAGTGTATATGGAATATGTAGTTAGATGTTTTCAATTTATATTCACACTGAAATATTTAAGAAAACATATATTTTGGGAAATAAAAGTTTGGCTTTCTACTTTCCCATCTTTATGCAAAAAATATGGGAAACTTCGGAAGGAAGTATAAAAAGGAAGTATGAAAGAAAGGTTTTTGATTTCTTTCTCAAAAACTAAACTTAACATATAACTCTTTATATTTTTTACATGAAAAACCCGTTAATGTTTCGATGTTTATCTTTCACTTAAAAAAGTACTTTATTTCGAGTTTCAACCCCTAACCCTTTCATTACTATTCAGACAGCTCAAGTTACTGAACCAAAATGAAGTAAATAGTACAAACGCAGAGTTGTATTTACCTTTACTGATTATACATTCTAATGTCTACAGAATGTAATCCCGAACTAATTAAAGTATTCCATTTTGCTACTGAACGAATATACTGAATATTGAACTATTAAACGCTTGACATTTCATGAAAAACTTGTCGATTGATCTCTATGAAGTGATTAAATCTAGAAAGATTCTTGAGAACTCTCACAACCGGTCCATTTGCTGACAGAGAATGAAGGGAGAAATTGGATGGAAACTAGCCAATGTACACATTTCGAGATTATTATTCGAAGACTGTCTTCTTACGCGCATCTAGTAGGCAGAATCATACTAAAATTCAGGAAGTCCTTTTTATAATTGACCAGCTGTAGCTTGAAAGATTATATATTCTAGAAAACCATTACAAACATCATCTTGTACTCTACCAGTCCTTGAATTACTACTTGCTATTTGTGATATAGTTTATGATCGCATTCACATAGAATTTGTGTCAGTCCTCTTAATAGTCCAGTCATTTGGTAGTTTTACCGGGAGTTTTGGCAATTGGTTAATTTATAGATTCGGGTAAGCTCTTTTCGTATTTCAACTTGAAAAAATGGCGTCTAAAAACGGTTTTTTTGGGAATATCTCCTTTCCGACGCATTTTACGAGAAAATTATTTATGTACAAAATTAAACTAGAAGAAATTTCCTACAATTTATGTATCAATAATTGTTTTTATAAAATCAATAGTTTTTGGCGTACGAGCGCCACAAAGTACATTTCAATAGACGCTTTTAAAAAAACTCATTTCCACACCACCTAGAGGTAGAGTAAGCGGCGCGTTTTTTTATTGTGGTTTCCCCTGTAGGTGTAATCCACTTGTGATAAATTTTATTTTGAAATTTAGCGCAATCTCCTTCGCTTTGCTGTTCCTGATGGACCGGGTGTAACGACTTCGTCCTGAGCATCGATCGAAGCATCTAGGACCGAAATTTCGTCCGCATCATCTGCGATGTGACTATCAGATTTATCACACCTCTCTTCATTTTCGATTTCTTCGAAAGCTTTTTCAAAAATAGTCGCCGTTTCTTCCTCTTCATCATAATTATGTGATGGAATTGGCGAATTATTACAACTACTACTACAATTTGCGTATATAACGCAGCATTTTAATCCAGCTTTTCTGCATCCACAGGCTTTCTGACATTCTTTTTTACACTTGCAGGAAATAAGTTTCAATAACGATTCTGGAGCGGGGGGCTGGATCATCGTAACAGGAATTAGTCCATTTTTGTTTCTATTCCATCCCCATTCTTCTGCATTTTGTTCATTTCCGTACTACTGCTGAACTTGGTGATAGGCTAGGAATGAATGTTGTCGTGCTGCTGCTTCTGTTGGTGGTAGTGATGCAATATTAAATTTACTTTTATATGCTGATTTTGTGAAGCATACATATCTATATTCGTTTAAAGATATGTTTTTTTACTTTTCACGTCACTGTAACCGTATAATTGAAGAAGGAAACGTTCTCCTGCTTTAGCAATGACCTCTGGATCAACGTTGGGATTTTTAAATACCTCAATAACTTCGTTCAAATCAGGATTTTTTCGGAGTACATTAATGAATTTTATTTTTCTTTGATTAAAGAGTGCACATGTGGTATCACAGCCACTAAAGGCATGCAAAAATAAAATATGATCTGCAGCTGTTTTATCTATGATACTTTTAGAGGGATATATTTGTTGGGACATTTTTCCTTTTCCTGGTTTGAGAAAGTACACGTTCGATCTCGTACATAGAGCTGTGAAAAGAATCAGAAGATCTATATCTTTGCTGACCACTATTACGATATCGAATCCTGGTGAAACATTTATCGCAGTTTTGATGATTAGCGTATCTGCATCTTCCGTGGCTTGTGAGACCATGAAATTTTCCGCTTCAAATTTTGTTTTCAACATTCTAAAGACACGGTTCTTGTTCGCATTATTCCCCGGGAATTTATCTTGCGACACAGTTGGAATCATTGTCTCGTCGAAAAGTATTTCTACTGAAGCAGCTATTCGTGATCGTCGGAATGGCTCTGCGTATTTCGTACTATGGTTTGCTACATCTTCAGGATATCCGTCGAATACGAATATGGCATTGGATTCATAATTCAATCGAATGTATGTGATGTAGTTACTGCAAATAGATGAAAATGAATCACCGCGATGCCAAATGACTCGGTGTGATAAGTGCCCTCCGTCGATGACATACATTGTATCACCAAACTTTATGTCTCCAGAATGTTTCTTAAATGCCTTATACATCAAAGATTTACCGCATTTACACATGCCTTCGCCATTGAAAAGCGATAATGGAAATGGAGCAAGTTCGTAAGCAAGAAAGTTCATCTTCAGATTCTTTTGCAATACACATTCGTTGCAAAATTAATAATGGATTAATCGGAACAATTTTACGTTCTATTGGGATGCCTGCAGTCATAACACCAAGTGATTTTATTCTGTCATTCCGCTTGAATTTCACCGTATAAAAATCGCTTTTTGAAATGTCAGTGCAATCAATTTCTCGAGCCAAGTAACAGTTTATGTTTTCATCTCCGACAATTCCCAGTCCTTATCGACATGATATTCTTCATTTCTGGAAAAAGTGAATGGTTGGATAACTAATCCATCAGCTTTTTTTACATCGTCATTCCCACGGCTTACGCGAACTTCTCATTTCGACGTGCTGCTCGGAACCAGAAAAAGTAACGTTGCAAAAGGTTTCTACTTCGTCGCAAATATTGTGCAAGAATGCCATTCCTGAAGTTTACTTGGAAAGCACGCTTTTGGTGACTCCTCGTCCATGAGTAAAAGCGCCAAAGCATTTCATCGTCCTCATTAGTGATTGCTCAATTGTCATATCGGACCATGTGCCATACCAAAATTTGTTAGAACGTCTAATTGTAAAATATCCTTTAGTTGTGAAAAGTTCGTATTCTTCCACTGACATTCGTTTCTTCAAATCCGACATGTCTTGCAAATATAAATGGCAAGATTTTGCATAAAAGAAGTGGCCACTGGCATGAAAATAAAGTATCATTTTCTGGATAGTGTCGAGATGTAAATTCCAATTGCCCATTCTTTCTGCTTCAATAAATTGTTCAACGAGGGTAACCATCCGGAAATACTGTACCCATAATTTTGCAGAACGGCCACGAATGTTACCGAGGTTTTGAATCTTTATGGTTTTTAAGCCCGTATCGTTTTTTTCACAAATATTTTTAATGCAATGTTACCGAAATTACCAACGACTGTTGCAGATGGCGTTTGCTTTAATCGTTAAATAATTTGATCAGGAGCGATAGCAGTTTTAGGTGTTACACCCATGGCATGGAAAGTGTTATTATCATCTAATGTCTACGTATTGAAATCAGCGTTGTCAAAAACAAATTCAGAAAATGCGTTATCATCGATATTCAACGGTGCACGCATAATAGATGAAACTTCGAACAGCATTGCTTCGGTGTATGTATAGCAAAATCCAAGAGATGATAATACACCTATTAGTCGCCGAGATCCATATTTATGAAACAAAAATGTAGCTAGTCCAATCTGCCCTGTTGACAGAAAATATTTCGGCCTTACTGCTGCAATTATAAAATGGGCGAGAGCAGCACTTTTTTTCTTCCATTTTCGAAGGGGCGCTCGTTTGTTTTTTAAAATTACGTCATCTAGGAAAATGCGTGAAGTTTCAGGTAGTCTTGAAAAAAATTATCTGATGGAGGATAATGTTTTGTTTCATAGACTGTAGAGCGAATGTCTTGTATAACAATTTCTGCTGCTGTCTTTACAATACGCCGACGTTCTTCTGCATTGTTATCACTTTTTTTATTATATTTTATATGTAAATAACTTAAATCCTGTATTTCGGAAACAAACGACCAGAGCTTCATTGGCAGTGACGGCAATTAAAATATCATCTCCGTATTTTTTGAGCAGTTCGCTTTTATTGTTTTTATGTGGGGAAGGTAATCACCTTCAATTTTGTCCATCAATTCGTCCAAAGAAAACTGACACTCATCGGAATTCTGTTCAAGGTGAGAATAAATGAACTGCATCGCAGTATCTCTCCATAGTGGAGAGAAAGGGGCCCAATTCAAAGGCGACACATTACCTGCTTCTTCAATACCAGCGGCAGTAGTAGAATGTTTTAGAAAAATATACACGTGGTGGTGCAGTTGAATAATATTTTGAGACGCTCTTACACCAAAAACGATTGATTTTATGAAAAAAAATATTTATACACAAATTGTAGGATTTTTTTCTCAAGTTTAATTTTGTAAACAAATATTTTTTTCGTAAAATGCGTCGAAAAGGAGATATTCCCAAGAAACTGTTTTTAGGCGCCTTTTTTTCAATAGGGCGTCGCGAGCGGCGGAAATACGAGGTGGCAAAATTGAAATTCGAAAAGAGCATACCAAAATCCATAAAATAATCAATTTTCAAAACTCCCGGAAAACATTCCAGGTAACCCCCTTTTCTTTGACCAAATGACTGGACAATTTGCCGTTCTCTAATTCAGGATGATCAATCCCTTTTTCATTGTGCAATGTATTTGTTCCATTCAAGCAGAAAGCAGAACGTTTCAACACCTTACCTTTGCAAAGCCATCGTTCTTTATTGTGAAGAAGGAGGTCGGAATACTGAGTCTCCATTTCGTTTATGAATTCTTTGAACTGACAATGGTGGAGTGCTTTTGACAAGATGCTGTTAACAATCTTGATTGCCAAATTCATGACCTCAACTATTTCGATCGGAAATGTTAGGGCACAAAGCGCTTCTTTGTGTATTATGCAGGGAAACGTTAATTTTCGTGGCTCCATCAGTTGCTATTGAAACGATTTTAATTAAATCGATCTTAATCTTCGAGGCATTTTTGCGCGGCATTCGCTATTTCTTTCTCTCTAGTTGTCCCGAGAACGGTAGCAATTCTAGTTTTTCTTTTGGACCTTGAGAGACATATACCTGACAAAAAGGGCAACTTGTTCCGTGTCTTTTATGTCGCAAGAATCATCAATAGCAGGTGATGAGACATAAGCCAGTTGAATGCCTTCCTCCTGCAAATATGTTACATTTGAAGATATTTTAGCTATTATCTTACTGCTTACATCTTTACTGCTTCAGTGGATAGTTTCATATCTTTGATTTTTTTTCAAAGAATTCTTGTTTGTTTGTGAAATCACGAAACACGTATGAAGCAATCTTTGACATACTCATCATATCTGACTGGTTTGCATTTTTTTGCAATTTCTAGTGATACGACGAAGCTTGCCGAATTAACAATACTTGTAGATTGCGTCCAGTTACTTATTAACATGGAACTTGATGATTGCTGTTTTTGTTTTTGGTGCTGTGATTTCCTATTGAGGGTGAATTTTTCGAGGCAAATGAGACAGGTCGGAAGGCCAACTGAGTTCCATATGAAAGCGAACAACTCTGTCTAATCCCAATTGAATTCTCGATGCTCTTCTTCAGTTCTTCTCTTTTTTTGTAGATGCCATGCTTGCGGTGAAGCTGTAATAAAGAACTCTCAAAATTATTATTTAGGTATCCAAAACAGCAGATGACAGGTATACCTACGTAAATACATACGTGAATATGAGAAGCTGGGTATAATGAAATATAATTTAACAAAAAATACAATGACATTTCCCAATTGAAAATACTCACCTAAATGGAATAAATAACTCTAATAATTCAATAATTGAAATAAATAATTTAGACACGAAACATTATTTGTCTCACTTTCTCACGTATTGATTGATTATAAGTACATAGTTTCGTCGAATCTGTGGTTGCCTTCCGTTTGTGGCCATCACCAATAGGCACGAACGGATTTGTCAGAACGTGTTTATCACCGCGCAGTCTGCACAGTTTACTTTTGGCAAATATTAGATGCTAGTTTACGAATAATGGTGTTATGCCCAGTTAAGCCAAAATCAATGAAAAGTACCATACATATAAACAATCTGAAACTGCAAATACCTACCTGCTTTGACCCTCAAAGTTTGAAAAGATTTATTGAATAACAATTTATTGGTATAGTCGAAGTAACTGGTATTGTGCATACTTAAAGTGTCGGCGTCCTCAATGGCAAAAAAAACAATACAAAGAAATAAAGCCGCTGCCAACTAGTCCACGTGGAGTGAAGAATTGGCGGTTCGTATTGGATAATTTTTACAAACCAAGTTTTATGATTGGCTGAAGAGTCATAAAATTAAATTTTGAACTCATGTTACGGTGACGAATAAAATGCGAGCCGTTGTGTTGTCAATGTTCAGTTCAGGAACTGATCGCGATTTGACTGTTGAAATTCGATATTGGTGCAGTTATAATTACTTAAAATGTTTGTTATCTGTTTAAAATGTGTTCTTGGACGCAGACGCAGATTTTTTCCTGTGAAGTGATTAGTGATTCCAATAGCGATGGTGAACAATGCGAAAAAGCGATACCAGAGCATG
>WOGN01005620.1:0-13056 GCA_015342105.1 Leptinotarsa texana
TACAGGCAAATTGAATGTTTCCATTGACTTTTATTCAGATGGAATAGATATAAGCAGTTATGCAGCAGACAATGTGGCTTCTTGTCGTTATAATCTATATGCACTTTCAAATCACAGTGGGACTACTTACAACGGACACAGCATATTGCAGACACCCATATAGTGGCAAGTGGCATGTATACAACGATTCACACGTGATCCCAATTTCGCCAAAATCACTTGTGAGCGATGAGGCATATGTTCCTCTTTTATGAACAGGAACGATGCAGCACCTTTGATGTGATTTTTTCTTCTTTCCTTTTTTTATAATATTAGTTCTTTGAATTGATTTGTATTTGTTCCAAATTTTTATATTTATTGTAATATTCAAAATGTTTATGATAATAAATTAAATTTCATCAGGTAACTGACCAGATTCTATTCAAGAAAAGTAATAAATATCTTAATAAATACCCATGGTTGAAATTCACCCATCAAGAACTCTTGACATCAATTTTCATGAATTTTCAATTTCATAGTTCTGGTGTGTGGTAATAATATTTTTTACGTGATAATAACAAGATATATTATTGAATAAAAACACATTATTAATATTTTTTAAATAATTATAATAATCGAATAAGTATGTATTCCATTAGATTTTTGTATTTTTTGTATTTAAAATTCATTGTTTGGAAAAAATTGCATATTGTACAACTCCCAGAAATTATCTAACATACCTATTGTTAAGCAAACAACAAATCTTTCAACGAAATCTCATCTCATAAACGCCTCGGTAAATAATCTCAAACGGTTGTCAACAGTCAAGGTTAAACAGAAACTTTCTTCGAAAGCAGTCTTTGAATTTATCAATATCCCCTTGAACTAGGTACCAATTCACCTCTTGTTAGTAACAGTTTATTTACAGTTAGCACATACGAGTATTAATGAATGTTCTCTATTTCGGTCTAAACATGACACTGAAATTTTCACTAGACAAGTATGTTATTTAGTTGAATTCACATATGAAATACCGATATAATCAAAGCAAAACGGGTTTGTATGGACACAGTTGATTTGAAATTATCAACAATCACATAATGAGACCTAATATTCAAGTACTAGAATGAAAAGTATATACACCAAATAGTAAAAGAATAATATTTCGGATACTGGCTAAAAAACCAAAAACACTCATAAATAAGTAAATTATTGAGATGATATTAAAAAAATAAATGAAGTTTTCAGTCAATGAGAGTGAAAGTGTCGCTATTCTATTAAAATCGTTGTTTAATTTTTCACGACAAATCCTGCTAAAAGTACCTCATATTGAAAAAAATAAATGTAATGCGAAATGTGGGATAAATATTTAGGACTGAAGGTCAATGGGATTTAAAAAAAATAGGTAGTAAGTAGTAAATAGGTCTGTGAAGTACAAGATTTCAATACGGAAATCATATAAATAATATTTTCATTTTATACACCATAAAGACTTTTTATAGTCTATTCTTCATGAAGTCAATTCGAATAGCATAAAAGCTAATTTGTTACCGAAGGTCGGCAGTTCCTTTGTATGGCATGGGCGGCGTGGTAACTTTATTTTTCTAATCATTAATTTTATGTGAGAGGTTTTTATATGGTATTAACTAGTAAATTGGTCAGACCCAGTACATTAGTATTTGATTTAGCTGTTCGGATTGATTTCGTATACACTATTCCCTAGAATCAACATCGAACAATCGATCCCTTTAATAAGAATGGACAAATATTTATCAAATTCTTCTGTAAATGTCGTAAAAAACACTAATTTGTGTGCATTTCGTGTATGCTAAAAAAAGCGCATATGCACTTGAATATTATTATTTTCTCGCATTATCATTTCGTTAATTTTCAATATATAATGATGTAGGAATATATAAAGACTTATTTTTTCTATGACTATTGTCAATTATAAGAGCGATTTTTGTAGTGATTTTGCTACTCCAAAATATTCTCAAACGTAAAACGTAATCGTTGAACTGACATTTCGTTTTGAAATAGGTACTCGTGTATAGCTTCTAATGACAAAAGGGAATTAAAGTGTACCTCGGGAAGTGACAGCGAGTGTACCTTCCCCTTCAGAAGAAAGTCTTGATAGTCTGGAACATCGAAGAAAGGTTGAAGATTTGTCTTTCTTCTATAGATACCTACTGTCACGAGAAGCGTTCAAGTGACTTGGCACATTTGATTCCACCAAGAGCGGTACATATCAGAAATACGCGACACACTGTGACTGCTCATCATTTTGAGGTTCAACTCAGTACACCTCGAACTTCACTGTTTAAGAATGTATTCATCTGGAAAACTGCGTTTATGTGGAAGAAAGTTCCCGAGAACGAGATTCAAATCCAACGTAAATCACCACAGGATTCAAGTCGCACCTATTTTACTTTTTTAATTTCTTCAATTATTTGATATTCAAACTATTTTAAATTGAATGAGGTAACAAAAACTGAAAACATTTTTGAATATTTCAAAAGAATTATTATTTTTTAGGTTGCTTCTCGCATTGAAGTTCAATAATGTTACTCTTAGTAGAGATATCTTTTTTTAAAATAATCTTGTTCTACCACACGCAATTAGAGCAAGACATGTTCAAGATGAGTGGAACGTCTATTACGCATTACGAAATAATGGTATTCAAATAACACTTTATTGTGAGATTTTCACTGAGTAGTTTACAAAACCCCAACTCGTGTTTCATATGCATCAAATTCCTCAGGCGAGTTCATGATGACTAAATTTCATCTTATTCGATCTTACTTACCTACTCATTGACTCAACAAATTTTACCAGAGTTTAGATATAAACTAATTAAAAGTTATTGAATATTTTTCAATCAATCAAATGGGCATATAATGAACTAATGACAAATGTTCACATTATATAACAAATTTAACAGAGTAGAAGAATTCAATTCTATTTAGTAATCTAGTAAATTTTCCGAATTCTTGAATGTTTTGATTTTCAAGCCTTCGAATCGAAGCCTTTTTCTTTCAAATTTAATACGTCATGGTCGTGGTTGAAATTATGCTCTTCTGAAAAGGTCACGTTACGCCAATAAATTATAGACCTTGACTATTACTGAAATTAATTATGAATATGATTTAGCAGTTTTCTACAAATCAAGTTATACGAACATTATCGTACAAAATTCCTCCTATCAGCATAAAGTAGCAACATTAAACAGTATGCCTCACAAACTAATGAATATTCCACTGCCAGAAAGTAATTTTATGAGAGAAACGTGCTTCACCAAACAAATTACTGTCAATAATGGTTTTAAGATAGATATTATTAATTCAAATCTTTTCAGAAAACTACGAACATTTAATCCCACTTCTAGAATCTGTAATAAGCGTCATTCGACATAGACATATTTTGGTGAAATAATCAAAAACATCACCCGTTTTTTGAAAAGGAAACACTTGGAATGGTTTATAGAACAAAAAACTATTCTAGTAAATTTATTAAAAACAATAAAGAAAAAACTTCAGTGTTGGAAATATCAGGAGAATATAGTTGATTTATATCGACCAATCGAGAACCTTTTTCCAAAGAATAAAAAAAAACAGAGGGGAGGTTTCTTGAACTTGAAGACCAATTTCACATTTGCAAACCATTTTTTGGTAGGGGGGAATGAGTTGAACCACGACTATGATGTATTAAATTTGTAAAAAAAAAGGTTTGAAACTCAGTTTTTTGGAATGCTTAGGAATTGACAGATTTGAAAATTTAGAAAATTCACTGAATGATCAAAGATAAATGAATTCTTTCCCTCTATTGAATCTGTTTCATGATGGAGAAATTTGTGATTAATTCATTATGAGTTGGTGAAGTTTCTTTTATAACGGTTAGACTTTCAATTAGTGTATACCTTTCTCATCTTTGGTTATTAGATAGGTAGGTCATATGATTTAAATTGGTTTATTATATAAAGTACTCATTAGGTGGAAGTTGGTTAGAATGAATGAACACGTCTAAGAAAGCTACTGCGAAGCATGATGTGGCTAATATATCAGTTGATTTGATAAGTTTTCAGGTTTTGCTGTGGTCTTCTTTGTTTATAATCTCCAAACGTTTCAAGTGTAATTGCAACAGTCATCTTCAGTGCCGTGGTCGGTGTTATATGTATGTTTATTACCCTGTATTATAAATAGTAGGTTGGTTTAGGTTCAAAGTGAGTAGGTCTCTTCGATTCTCCACCGCAACCCGCAAGGGTTTATTGTGGCTCACACCTATTCACACTCGGCCAAATAAATCCAACTTTTTAACGAAGGAGATTAGTTTGTATGGTGAGTGGTCTTTCAGGTCAGATGGTAAGAGGACTTCTACTATTCATAATTTTCATTAATGACCTACCATATCGGGAGAATCCGTTATCATATATTTTATATGGAGACGATACTACAATCCAAACCAACACTAAACCTCCAGATGAGGTACTTATATTATCCGCTAAAGCACAGTCACAAACTGAAAAGTGGTTCAATGCAAACGAATTATATCTGAATGAAAACAAAACCCAAAACATGGTATTCACCCTAAGAAATATAGAAAATTACTCAAATTCGCAAAGTAGTGTGAAATTTTTGGGAATTCATTTTGACAGTGAGTTAAAATGGGATCATCACATACATGAACTGTCAATAAAACTCATGAGAAATCTATTTTAATAAAAGAAACCTATCCAGACATGTTTCAAAAGAAACTTTTGAACGGCATATTTTTCCTTGTATTAATCCATTATTTCGTATGGTATTGTCGCCTGGGGACGTGCAACAGAGTGTGATAGAATATTCCGATATCAAAGGAAAACAATTAGAATATTAGACAATATCGACTACAGAGATGAATGTCGAAATTCATTCATTACATTAAAAATACTAACCTTTCTTTCTCTCTTGTATCATGGAAAATTTAATATACAATATGAAAGTTTTGTAACTAGGCATAAAAATGATTTGAGTACAAACTACTGCCGCTTAAAAAGATGTCAAAATGGACCTAATTTTTGGGCTGTGAAACTTTACAATAAATTACCACAAAAATAAGATATCTACCTAATAACATCCATGTATAGAGTTACTTATTTTCTAATTGATTAGTTCCTTCCTTTCTTTGGAAAATTCCCACATCTTTTTTTTGTATCAAGATGGAGTAGTAGAAAGCCAAAAACTTTCTTTCCCAAAAATTAATCAATCAAAAATTATAACCCCTTCAAAGGATAAAATATTTTTTAATAAAAAACGCCTTCTTCAGCACCGAAGAATTCCTGCACTGTGATGTTCCTTAACCATATAAGACATTTGTCGTTGTTTTATAATACCCAATTTTAAATTTTACTGCTTTGTTTTTAAGTGTGCTATTCGAGATAACTCATATGTTCTTATAAGATAAAAATGTTTTTTATAAAAAAACTATTTTTTGAATTGTTAAGTATCTATTGTTTATGTAAATATTAATAGATGCCTGACAAATGCTAATTCTATTAATATGTATGTAGTGACTTGTGTAAATCTGTATCTCGGAGGTAAACTATTGTTACTGACATTTTGCAAACTTTACGGGAGAGCAGTGTTAATGTTGAATTTTCCTTTTTATTGTTGTTCACGATTTTCAATGATAATTAGAGGTCATCAGCTTGTAATATTCCTTGATATATTATTTTCTCTGAATAGTAGTGAATATTACCATATGATTTGTCCCTCCCATTTTGAGTGGGATCAGTTACAACTTTTTACCTCTAACAATTTTATTGTGCCGCAAATAAAATTTTAAATGTCGTAACTGCTTAAATATTAAAAGAAGGTTATAAAAACTCATTTTATTATAAGAAAACTGTTTATTAAACTGTACATACAAAAATGTAAAAAAATTTTAGTGTTATGAATAATGCATTAATAATAATCTTCATTAATCTGGGTAATCTAGGCCAGCCGGAGAAGAATGTATGTTTTTATAAAAATGGTGAAAACAAGAAGGGACCCATGTCAGCCGTTTTTGTAAATCCTCAAATTTATTGTGGTTGATAGACCTAGGCTTTGTATTCATAACTAGTAGTTCTGTAGGTCACACTTGGTTGAACTCCTTCCTCCGTCCTCCTTCCTAGGTCCACAATTTTATATTCTTCTTGGAAGTTGGTTTTATAGAAAAGCTTGTTTGGTTCAGATTATCTAAGTTACAGTTCTACTGCTTCACTTATTAGAAACTTCTCTCTGTTGGTTTTAGATTTGTTGTTTTTAAGAGGTGCTTTGTTTTGTTTATAAAGTGACTTTGAGTTTTTAAAGTCTGTGAGGGTAATGCCATACACCTCTATCAAATCTTTGAATCGGCACTGGCGAACGAACTGTTGCCAGTCTCATGGAACCATCATTTGTATCTGACCAACCAGCTTTTTGGCCCTCTCAATCACGGAATGAATTCCATCGACTTCCATATGGGTATGCCCTTTTAATAAATTTTTGTTAGTAATGGCTATCAACATAGGCATTGTTCTCAAAATCCACATGTAAGCTGACAATATCATAAAATTTCGATTTTGACCTGCGCAATTATCTGACCAAACTGTCAGCTCCTCTATTTCAGCACCTAAATTTTCTTGTGCCTATTTTAAAATGCACGATGCGCTGTGGCTTTTTCTGTTTGAAGCAATCAAAGTTGATAGGTACAAGGTCCATAACTTTCGCAAATAAAATGCCTGGGAATTGGTCAAGTATGGTGTTGGCAAACATTTTTGTTTGTTCATGATCGTAAACTTCTTCGATCCATCACGTTTTGATGTTTCTCTATCCTGTTTTTCAGCTCATATCTTGATTTACCTTCATTAAGGTGACTCTCATAAGCTACCTTTTCCTCTTCATCATCTTCACTATCACAACTATCACCTCGATAATGTAGTTACATCAATAACCCCAAAATCGAGAATTTTGTAGTTACGACAGTATACCTCTCAGGTACAGAAATACTGATGAATGTATAAAACACCAATAAATTATATCTAAATAAATTATCTATCTAAAACATTTTTCAAATTATAAGGACTATCAGGAATGTATGGAAAAGTACTAGTGTAGTTCAGGCAACAACAATCCATATGCAAAAATGTTGTTTTCATGAAGTTATTTTTTGCAGGAAACGATATTCGCCATGTTGGTTGAAACAACGGAGAGAGCATTAGCCCACTGCAACTCAAGGGAAGTACTTTTAGTTGGTGGTGTGGGTTGCAACTTAAGATTACAAGAGATGATGGGAATAATGTGCCAAGAAAGAGGAGCCAAGTTATATGCTACGGACGAAAGGTTTTGCATTGATAATGGGGTAATGATTGCTCATGCAGGAGCCGAAATGTTCAAGGCAGGGGTTCGAATGGCCTGGGAGGATGCTACTATCACCCAAAGGTATAGGACTGATGAAGTGGAAACTGTGTGGAGGGACGACTAGATTTTATATTTTTTAATAAATGAATGACAAATAAAGCTGGCTTTTTACTTTCAGCATTGCCCAATATGTTTTGGAATCTATTTTTTACTCTGATTCCAAATGTTTGAAATGTGCTATAACATTTGAGATATCACACTCCAAACATATTAAAAATAGTTAATGAAGATGTTTATAATTTCGAAATATTTGGTCAACTATTTTTTTCTTGTTATGAACATACATTTTGTGATATTGATTTTAAACTTACTTCAACATGAACATTTCTATATTTTATTTTTTCTCAAAAATAAATGCTGCTCTACCTTCCCTACAAAAATCAGTGAAATATATTTTTCTAATCATTAGAGTTACTGCCAAATCATAGTTTGCACCATTCCCCTTTTAAGAGTGGGACAGTTAGCTTTCTTTTTGATTTAGATCAAACTAGCGTCCCGACCTGGCTCCGTACGGGTACAGTGCTGATACTGTACCCGTACGGTATGTCCCTGCATTTTAAATCTGTAATATCTTTATTACTTAAAATCGCTTCGTTAATAAGCCATTATTTCTCAAGAATAAAAGTTAGTTATTGTGGGTTATCCCTAAGAGATAGATATATACTATCGCATACTTTTTTTTTAGCAATGTAAGAGCAAAAAATGTGTTTATTTAAGATATCACATTAGAAACCTCTAAAATTATAAGTGTATTATTAGGCATGTTATATACACTGTGTGTCACTGCACGTGGAAACACCCCCCGTATCTTGCGTAATATTCGAGGTAGACTGATGAAACTCTCTGGACTGATGGAAATGCTCAAAATGCACCTACCATCTGAATGGGGTTGGCCAAAGTGATTTACACTGTCCGTCCACAGTGAAAATGGGGTGTTCTTGAGAGTTTCATCGTTCCACCTCGAATATTACGGAAGATACGGAGGTGTTTCCATGAGAAGTGAGACACACTGTATATGATCTGATTTTATAGCGTTTCTCGAGATGACGTGTCATAGCTTAGCTATGGCATCAAAATTGTTACTTAGTTTATGTGAGTTTATCATCAAGTTGTTCAGTAAGGTTTCGTCTGATACTATAAAAATTGTCAGAACTGGAAAAACGTGATCATCAGAATCTGGCAATATAATACTCATCTACTGGAGCCATATTCAGTGCGTTCATATCCTTTCGTTTATTGAAAATTTCAGCAAGATATATTTTGAACCTATTGATAATGGTCTTCCCTCACCAAAACAAAAATACGGTCTCCCAACGCGCGTTTCGCTAACTGAGTTAGCATCATCAGTAGGTCTCTGAAATTAATTACAATGTTTTTGTTAATGTTTTTAAATGTATCAATATGAATCGAATCAGTATCAATAATTGTCTTTGATTTTGTCATAAAATTCTTCTTCCATTTGTTTATTGTGCTTGATGAGCATTTCGGGAATTTTTTAGACGTTGCCACATAAATTTTGAGCTTTAGAAAGCTTGGCTCATGTTATTACGGTAAATAACATCAGCATTTAAGCTGAGCTTAATTCTTCAGCCAAGTATCCATAAACGCCTTCGTTGATTTGTTGTGGTCAAACTCTTAGTTATTAGTCTATTCTAAGGAGGAATGTCAACGCTATTAGTCTACACACATGTAATCACTGCTGCAGTGTTATTCTTTCACTAGCAAAAGCTGGGCGCTCATGACCTTCCTACGTTTATACTCGTTACAATTCTGAAACGAAACTAATCAGACAACGTATTTGTTATATAAGGACTGAATTGACATGCTCTACAGCAGCCGTGATCGTCTAGTGGTTAGGACCCCACGTTGTGGCCGTGGTAACCCAGGTTCGAATCCTGGTCACGGCAAGAGGGTTTTTTTGTCACATTCTTTGACATATACATAAAGAGTTTGTAATTTTTTTATACTTACATTATATCATTAGGAATAACTCACATTCGAATACTATAATTCTAAAATACCTTTTCGCCAAATTTTCTTCATTTCAATAGAAAGTTTATTAGAAAAAGTATTTGAAAGATGGCGTCTATATCTGTGGTTGCCTGATCTAAGATTTTTTTATTGAATGGGGAGAGGTGCCAAATTGAAATACAAAATATTTGCAATGCTGGCAAAAATATAACAACTTTTGTATATTTCTGTTGAAGCTGGTACTTGGAAGGTTTTCTGAAAAATGGCATTTTATTAATATGGTACTCGACGAGCTCTATTCAGATATGTTGACAGATATAAATTATTCTCAAAATGAGTCAAAATTTCGAGAAGAACCATTAGACATTTTTTTATCGAAAAAGTGAATACCCCATTTGATTTGGGCATATTGGAACATCTAGATTCCAAGTTTCAGCACAGTATCTCATACATTCTCATATCATTTCATATCCATGATTTTTTGACTTACCCTGTCTATTAACTCCACAGAAAAGATGAAGTGACTGTTCAATGAAATAATACTTCGCATACTCACCTACGAAGTTACATAGGTTGTAATCGTTTCATAGACTTATCATCTCTGGTTCAATTAAAATCAACAAATCAAAAGTTATGTTTGTTAATTAAGCATACTGTTTCTAAAATAAAGATTCCAAAAACTGTCAAGATTTTATGTAATTCAAATAGGGGTTTAAAGGAGTCTCAACTTTTGGCATTAAACATGAATCTTATAGCCCTTTTCTGAATGATGAACACCGTCTGCATTTGAGTTTTGCAACATACTCCCCAGAAAGGAATTCCATACCTCAAATGTGACTCAACAAGTGAAAAATAAGCCGATTTAGAGGCAGAAAAACCATGATCCTTATATGTTATTCTCACTGCAAAACACCCTGAAGCTAGCTTTTTATTGAGGGTTACAATGTGATAAGCGAATTTGAGTTTATTGTCAATTATTACCCACAAAAATTCAGTACTAGGTCTGTTTTCAATTATCCTGTCCGCGTCCAGTGTTGGTAAAGGAATGCTGTTAATAAAGCAGCGAAATGATATTAAATCTGTTTCGAAAACATTGAAAGACATCAGATTAGAAGTCACACCACTTTTTTATTTTTTTTATATCTGCACTTATATTCTCGTATAACTTACATACTGTTTTATCACCCCACAATATTGTGGTGTCATCAGCAAATAGGGTGAATTTTCCTTTTATATCGATTGATACTGAATCGTTCATGTATAGCAGTAAAAGTATCGGTCCCAGTGTTGAACCTTGTGGTACGCCATTTTTTATTTCGTCTTCTGATGAGGATGATGTGGTTTTCACAATCTGACTTCTTCCTGTGAGATAATTTTCGAACCACTTCTAAGTGATTCCACTAATGCCATAGTGATATAGCTTTTTCAGCAGTATTCCATGATCTACACAGTCAAAGGCTTCAGAAAAGTCACAGAACACTGCTGCTGATGACTCTTTTTTATCAATATTTCAATAAACGTCATATAACAAAGAAAAGATTAAATTGGCCGCGGTGGTAGCGCGCCCGACTCACGATCGGAAGGTCGTGGGTTCGATATTTTTCTCGAGAGAATTTATCTGGTTGAAGCTGGGATGATTCTGCAACCGTGTTAGGAATCACACGTTAAAAGGTAAAACCTCGTTAGTCCTTAGCTCGCACAAATTTCTCAACTTCTGAGAGTTGTTGTTTGTATGGGGCGACAGCTGATTAACGGAAAAACAGATTTTAAACAGATTTAAACAGATCATGGGTGTTCTTCTTGATCGAAAGCCGAACTGGTTGTTGCTTATGACACTATTATTATTTAAAAAATTGTGTCAATCTTAATTTAACTAGTTTTACTATTAGCTTGCCTAGAGTGGAAATGAGGCATATAGGCCGAAAGAAATTTTCCAATTTCTTTCGTTAAAAAGGTTCCATTTTTCGATTTCATCTGGATGGGATTTTATGGAAGGATGCACGAAATTCGACTGGTTTTTAATAGGAATAAAAGAGTTCTATTCCAATGGCGTAATTGGACTCATGTTGCAACACGTTCGGACTTAATGGAGAAAAAGTGGGACGGAGAAGAGGATTAAGATTAATGGAGAAGCGGACTTTGGAGATTCATCAGTTAACGTCTGGTTAGATTATAATAGTCCCCCGTATCGAGCACGCCGAAATACTCCATAGGCTTGGTCTGGCTACCTCAACATTTTTTCGGCCTATAGAAATCTTCTCGGGAACAAAAAACAGAATTAATGAAAACGAATGGGATAACTTGAAATTTGTGGAAATTCAGTGAATAGTTTCCTTGTTTTGTACAATTACCTATGTTTTTGCATATGCATAGATACGTAGCAGCTCTTTGGATATGCCCTAGTTACACTTAGAGAATATCCAAGATGGTTGATAGATAAATCAATATTTTTTACTATATTTCAATTATAAACCTTCCGATGATTCATTATTATAATAATTGAAACTGGAAAAATATACTTCCTCAACCTTCCATTCAACATTTATTCATGAAACATTTGGAATTGTCCAGTTCATTACAAATTTCATCATTCTCCATAATCTGCTCTCTGTTTAAAATGTGTCTCTACTAACATGCAGTATGTGAAAGTTATAATCTTTATAGACGAATACACTATTGTAGGTACGGTATTAATATAATACCTAAATCAATATATTGTTTATGGCCGAGCCCAAAATTGTCAATAAACTGAACAAAGAGGTACAATCGAATATTAATTTTTGGAGCATAAAACGCCTTTGAGAAAAACACACGACACAATTAATTTTTTATTAAAACGAACCGTTGTTTTTGAATGTGACGTTGATTTTATGATTACTCGGTATTTTGAAAGAGAGTTCAACAAAGTAACACCCCGCACACTATTATTCTCTGTCTCCTCGCATTCGAGGGAAAGTCCGCAAGATTGCTTCCTACAGTCCCTTCAGTACAACCTAGAATTCCACGCCACTGCCCATAGTAATTTCATGAAGTGTCAACCCAGCGACAAAAGAATACCTTCCTGCCCTGAATGGAATTTGCAAAGTTCGACTGTTATTGTTCTGTTCGGTCTATCGGTTGTGTCGTGTATTTTATTTACGTTTTACGGACGAAGTTGTTGACCACCAAAACAAATCTAATACCCCAGAGTTTTAATCTAAAGTTTAATTAGTTGTGAGACCATGTACAAAAGCGGTATAACGGAAGATGCCCGTCCAGTTTAAATTCCGTTTTTGTTCGACGTAACCTCACTTTCCGGTGTTTTGTTTGTTTTCGTTTGGATTTCGGTCGTGTGTGCGATGATAGGACGGCTTGTTGGTGAAAAAGAAATGATATGTAATATGTAAAGGCAAGTAATTTTACTGTTATCGTTACTTTAAGGAATCTAGTTGATATTTTCTTTTGAATGATCGGAATCACCTAAAGAATCTCAAGGCGCATGTCGGTCTCATCTTGTGGGACGTAGAAGTAGGGAGGGCTTTGGGTTTCAGACTAGGGAATTCATTCAACGGCAAAGTCAATTAACAAAAACATATTCAACAATGTGTGATTGGCGAGAAGTTATCCACAGATTTCTGGTCACACATGCTGACGTAGAGGAAAATGAAAATCTGTGGTTGGGATACGAAATTATTAGCACCCGTACTAA
>WOGN01005622.1:0-13053 GCA_015342105.1 Leptinotarsa texana
GGAAAAAAACAAAAATGTAATATATTGCTTTGCTGACGACAGCACACTTATCTCCATTTCATTTGGATTCCAGGACATCCGAAAAACCCAGGCATGGGTTTTCTCCAAGGAGGTAAATGTCTCCGAACGGGATGTAATGATGTCAGGTCAGACAATTCCATTTTCTGCTTTGATAAGTTTGTTAGGGGTTGAAATGGACACCATTATGTCAGCAATCATGTCGCTGGAATTGCAAATGTTGCCTCACAGAAGCTTTGAATACTGTCAGGAACTAGAAAACTGTACACACGTCAGCAAATTTTGATGCTTCATAAAGCTCAGATCAGACCTTTGGACTATTGTTCTCTTGTATGGAGCTCTGCCGCCAAACATGCCCTGAATTCCATCCAGAAAAGAGTCATCCGCCTGATTGTAGACGCGAACATCACGTGCAACCTTGATAGCCTGGAATATCGACGAAGGATTGGATATTTATCTCTCTTCTATGAATACTTTCATGGGAAGTATTCAAGTGACTTGGCACATTTGATTCCACCAAGAGCGGTACATATCGCGACAAAATACGCGACGGATTGTTGCTGCTCTTCGTTTTGAGGTTCAACTCAGTATAACTCGAACTTCATTGTAGAACTGCGTTTATGTGGAATGAACTTTCATATAAATGGATACAATCCAATACAAATCGATACTTTCGCACAGGCACCGCTCTGAGAGTGCCTTGAGATTTTCCTGCACTGCTTGTGTTTTATCTTAAAAAAAAGAACCGGATATCATTCATAGGATTTTCAGCAATTTGGCATATGAATAAAATGAAATTTCTCTCACATAGAACACTGTCATTTTCAATGGCAAACATCGATATTTCGGAATGAGACACTTTTCTCATTGTCTCTTCAACACCAGTCTGAATAACATCACATGATGAAGCAGTCAATTCTTCCATAACAAATGGACGGTATGTCACGAATGAGTAATATCTGCTCCATGACAGCATGTAATGACATTCATTGGCTCATTCGATGCTAGAAATCACACGTTAAAAGGTAAGACCTCGTTAATCTTCAGTTCGCACAAGTTTCGACTTCAGAGGTTGGTGGTTCGTTGAGTTGAGTTGACTGGTTAGCGGAAAAACAGATTTGAAACAGATTTTAATCCCAGCCATAAGAATCTTGTTCAAATTGAGAGGGGTATTTTTTAGAAGAGAATCGTTCTTGGCAAAGTACGGTTTTGGCTTTCTATTTCTACATTTTTTTTTGTTCAAAAATCTGTTCAAAATCTGTTTTTCCGTTAACCAGCGGTCGCACTCCTACGAACGACAACCCTCTGAAGTCGAAACTTGTGCGAGCTAAGGGCTGAAGAGGTCTTACCTTTCAACGTGTGATTCCTAAGACATATTGAAAAATGTGGAAACTTGTCAGATAGATGAGGAAATAAATCAGTTTCAAAGTACTCTCTATAAAGATGCGTAGATCATGCAAAAAAATAACTTCAGATACATTATTCACATAAAAGTTGTTTCAAAATCATTTTTTCTTTCGTGTTCCTATGTTTCTCTTTTTCGAGAGGATTTTTTTTACAGTTTCTTTCTGGAAGTCATTTATTTGCATGATCTACCTACACATCATCGTGAAGAGTTTATTTTGAAGTGAATTGTTATTAAAGAAGCCGCATATATGTTGTCCAACAACGCATTTAGCCAGATTATTGTAGTGATACGCTGTGGATGATCATATTGATGATTTCAACCACAGGGAGGAATACTGGTTAAGGAGAAAATTCAAAGAAGCCGCATTTATGTTGTCCAACAATGCATTCAGCCAAGCTAGCGTAGAGATACTTACCATTTAGAAACCTCTTATCAAGTGGAACACGAGCAACTCCCGTCAAATAGACAGCTTTCACTAAAACCGATGAAGCAGAGAGATGGAAGAGGGGATAGGTGAAAGCACTCGAATGTCAGATCTCGAAGGAATAAGTCCAGTTGTCACCCGAAGACGATTGTTGATACTAACAATCGAAACGTTGTGAAGTAACTTGGTTTGTAATATTTCAATTTTCAAGTTTCGTTTCTTGTTAATAATTTTTTAATGTTCATCTCATGTTAATAATTTTTTTGAGTTTTTGGTTGTTGTTTGTATTTCATTTTATTGTAATTTCAGTGTTTTTGCTTGAAATAATTGTTATTTTTCAGATAATCTTTTTCAAATTTTTACATATTCTTTCAGGGATTTCAAATCCATTTATATCATATCGGACAATGGAAGTCTGAACTAATGAAATGCAAGGAATGCTAACTTATGATATATTATTGAAAAACTAAAATCTGGTTCTGTTCAAAACAGAAAGAATCCAATGTAGCCCCCATAAGAAAAAATTGAGTTGATGATAGTGGCCGAAAGACGAAACGTCGGATAGCAAATCTGAAAACACCATCATGAAACAGGGAATGTGATTAGGAACGAATTTGAAACATCCTGTAATCATGTATCCAAAATTTCGTTTGTTATATTGAGTGAAATACAGCAGTATTCTATTACGTTACATAATATATTTTAGAAAGTATGTTAAAAATCTATTTACGACTTGCGACTTTTCACTTGAGACTTATGCTTGAAACCACCCCAAGAAAAATAGTTTTGAGATTTGATGAATTACGCTGAACATGACAACGTTGTTGAGATAGGTCCAAATATGTCGTATCTAATAAAATACCATTCGGTGTATTTTTTTGAAAAGTCGATCATTCTTTGTGGAATTTAGACCGTTTCGTCAAAAAGTTATGTTTTGAAATCATAAAGATATTTGGTTATTTTATTTATTAGACAATACTCTCCCTGAGAACTAGAACCATGACGACGCCTAAGGAATGTTTCCTATGTAAAAAAAATGTAAATTATTGCATAATTGTGGAAGGATGGAAACGGTAAGCAAATGTTAATCATTTGAAATATTATTTCAACTGAAAATGAATTCTAGAAGCTAATAATCATTTCACATTTACAATGTATCTAGTGCCCGTTTCACATTTTATTGTTCATAATGTAAAACGTTTTTATAGCAATAATGATTTCAACTTATTAAAGCATTCATCTGTTATTGGTTATCAGTAATTAGTGAAATGTGAAATAACAAGAGGTCTGTTAATATCTTTCATATCAAATGGTTGACAACATGTTTTAGAAATGAATATAAATAGTGATTTTTTTAAGGCACCCTTTTTCAGAATTTCCTTTGAATTGCGGTTTGAAAATATTAACTTTCATAACCATAACAATAAACCTGTTCGCAAAGTATGTGATAAATTGAAACATTTCAATGTCAAACACGCTTCAGCACACAAATTCCGTTTTCAACGTGTACATGAGTGCCAAAGTTTTTGTCATATTTTCGCTCATTACTGAGTCAATGAACTTTTGAATATTTATGTACCTGTTTTTGTTGACACTTTAAAATACTTACAGTGCGGAGCGCCAATTAATTTTTATTGTAGTTTTCATTTTATTTTTATCGTTGTTTTAATAAATTTTTAAAGAATAATGAATATTACAACTTCGAAAACTAATTTCTTGATGTTTGATGATCTGATGGGTTTGCTTTCCTGTTCTTCCTGATAATTAAAAAAATAATGAAATGGTGAAATTTCCGTTCAATGATTAATTTTTTTTATGAGTGACAATACCAATTGAAAAACCACAAAATATTTCACTTCAGGAATACACTATTTTCAGGAGAAACACCAACTATAGTATAATTTCCTGTTTCAGAAGCTCAAATTTGTCAAATTTACACTTTTGACATGGCTATTTCCGGTTGAAAATGTATTCGATTTCAAACCATCAGTACCGGGATCAATACAGGTGTTTTATAGTCTTTTATAGAAATTATCAAAAGATGATATTGAAGGAGGCTTCAAAAAATCATAACTTTTAAATTTCAAATTGCTCACTATCAATTTCATAAACTACACCTTACGATTTGATCCCCACAAACTTTATTTGAGGTATATATCACGACATGCTTGGCTAACACAGGAAATTCTTCAAAAATGATTTGAATATTACAAGTTGCTTCTTACGGTAATATTTATATACCAGAGGTGACTATAATTGAGACTACCTCAATCAAATTACCTAAATCTCTACAACTTTTATATACCTGAGTAACGTCTTCAATTATGAATAAATGAAGCAGATTACCTCACTTTTACATTATTGATAATACTTCCTCAGTTTTTTAAGAAAACAAGTTCAATAATGGTGATCTATTCAAATCCAGTTGATCATTCATTAGAATGTTTTTTTACGTTTGTTAGTTTCCATTGCTTCCAAATAAATTAGTTTCAAACCTGTATTTTCTGTTTTCAAAATTTTGAACCCCTTGTTGAAAATATAATTTTCTTCTAAAAGTTGATTTGAGTATATCAAACTTGTTTACTTATTAACATAGCTCGAATTATGTTTTCGGATTCAATTCCTGAATGTTCTGACAGTTTGACCAATATATACCTTAGGACACGTAACACACTTTAATTTATATACACCTAAATTTGAATTTTTTGTCTTTATTATTTTTGGCTAACTTTCCCAACCTATTACTTGTTCTATCTACTCACTATCGATTTTGACAAAATATGTTTTATACATTTTACTTGTGATAGTAGAAATCTAGCAGACTATCAAACGAATCAATGATTTGAAAATTCCACTTCCAATATCGAAATGAGACAGAATGTAGAACGTCTGTCGTAGAATGAATCCGAAACAGGTACTTTTCTCGCGCGTCACCAACCAAGACGGCGTCTTCAAAGTGTACTTCTTCTTCTCAAGATGCCTACTTGTTTGGTGAAACGCTTCGAAAAGGGTATTGCGGTTCTGGTGTTTAGAAACGGTACTTGTTTTGAATCAAGTTATCATATACGTTTCGCCGATTTTTGAAATATAATCTGTCAAGTAACATGTTCTTTAAATCTTCGTTTTTATGTTACTTTTCTCTCAGATTATTTCACTCTGGAAAGTTTTGATATTTCCCATATAGTAGGTTTTTGAAAGTTGTATCTTTTGCATGAGTCCACTCTGAACTGTAATGTATCAGTGAATACTCATTCAATTCAATCGCCAACGTAACATAAATTGATTCATTCTGTTAGCATAAAAACTGAGTGCTTGAAATTACGAAATTCTCTATCGATCAGTATAAACCACTGCACCGTAGAATACATATTTATTGAGATATAGTGCTACAAAAACACATAAAATAACAATATCACTCACTCATTAATGAGCTCTGCTACAACTACATCATAGAAGTAACTATCTAGAGGTGATTGTACAAATAGATGATCCACATCACTTTGTGTTTGACTTCAATAAATATTAGTGATGTTCAGGTTTTTTTGAAGATAACTGATGAACCTCTGACTCTGACAAACTCTTAAACCTTGATTCAGACTGCGATAGGGCAGGCCCAGAGTATATGCTCTGCTAACAGGGCCTGCATTCCTTTGTGAAGATAGGCCATTGTTCAGTTTCTTCAAGATTGGAGTACAACTTATATACTTATCTACGATTTCTCTCAAAGGCCTTAGTTCCATCATTCAAAACAATTTCAACGGTGAATTGATGAATGTAGCCGTTACTACATGATGGGAAACCATAATGAAGAAAAAAGAATTGAAACTTTCTGCAGTAACTAACTGCAGTAACTAATGTTACTGCAGTAACTAATGTTACTGCAGTTTCGTCCTATAGGACATTTTCAAAATTATACATTAAATTTCAATGCATAAGTTTGAATATGTCCTAATAGGACAAAACTGCAGTAAACTTAGTTACAAATGAAAGTGGTGTAGAACATAGAAAGTTCCTATTCTCTTTTCTTCATTAATTTTAACGGTGGTGGCATAATTATTACGTGAATATGTAATGATAAACTCTTACAAAGGTTCTAAATAGATGAACACTTCAATCTAGCAGACCACTATTATAATCTTCATGCAGTCATTGTTCACTGTGGTTCTGGCGTTGAATCTGGTCATTATTACTGGTTTAAGTATATTGGAGCCTCTGTAGACACTCTACATTCTGTTTTATGATCAAGATCAAGATTATCAGATGATATGGTGCTGCAGGTTTTTCCAAGTTTTCCTGCAACTGAAAAAGCAAATACGTCATTGGAATATAATATACTTTTTTCTGATGGAATAAATAAATAAAATAAAGTGAATAACAAAAAAACGCAGAAACCAATTTTTTGCTCCAGAAATATAAATAATGTAGGAAATATATAAATAATTGTCTCTCATTATCAAAGGTTTCTGACTTCGTATAATATAAAAAAATTACGAAAGGGATATAACTACACAGTCTGTGGAATATTTGTTGATTCGTTAAAATATTCAGTTTTGAGGGAGTGAAAATCTATGAATTCAAAATTGATTAAATGAATCGAAAAATTGTTTTGAAATAAATAAAGTATTTACATTTACGAATGATAATTTCATAATTTATGTAACTTATGTACTCCCCAGAGTTTGGGACGAAGATGGAGTGAGACTAGAGCAGAAACATTTTTTTTCAAATAAAGTCCAATGTCCCCCACCTTGCCTGTTTCTGCACCACCGTCTTCAGGCATTTCCTCTAATAGAGATGCCTTCCTGTAGATGTAAAGAACCTTGTTCTCCAGGATGTAGATATCCTACCAGTCGTAAACCAGTGCTGCCCATGTTAGAGGGCGTGAATTGGGGGACTATTTTCAGACTACCGACTCATTCACACCACCGAATCATCCATCCAAAAGCCATTTGGAGGAATGTAGAATTGTTTGGATTGATGAAAAGGAAAATACGGTAACTATTTTCTAAAGGACACCACTTGAACCAATATACAGTTAGTTGGGTCCTTTGTATGTATTTCTATTATTTTATCTATATTAATTTACAGTGCAATTATATGTTATCATATATTAAATGCTTTTCTGTACATCTACTATGTTAATGATCTTTTCATTGTCACAATATGAAAAATAAACAATGATATATCAATATGTATGAATCCAACTGAAGTTTTACAAAAATTAAATGTTTTATGACTTTAGCATGTGTTTATTTTTAAAGTTTCATTCTATCACATGTTTATTACTTTCTTAATAGCATCCTTGACGATTATTTTGATATTTTTATGAAAAAACTGGCATAAACAGTTTCTTCGAGTTATATATTCCTATTGTTTGAAAAATTCATATGAATTAATGCATATCGTCAGAGCTTTACCCCTCCCTGACTGGGGTGGGATGGATGAGGAAATTTTTCATCCATTAACGGATGACATGAGTGCCTCATTCGACAGAGTGTTGTGGCCTTCTATGTCGGGAGGGGTCCTCTACAGCGTAATCTATAGCTTCACCAACTAACGGATTTTCGTGAGTTTCCACACTATCAAAAACTCGCCGGTACCTTGACTGAATGGACTGCTGGATAGTAGGCAGCTGCAAATCTCTGCGCAAGGCTTCATTCCGAATGAATCACGAAGCATTCACAATCATCTGTATTAACTTATTTTTAATCTCTCAAGAATGGACATGTTAGAAGTAGCTGCTTGTCTCCAGATGCCTGAAGCATATATGATGACAGGCTTGAAAATCGTGCTGTAGATCGTATGTTTGTTTTTGAGGCTCAGATTAGATCGTCTGTTGACAGACTTTTGATCCGACCCTCGATCTTTGCCTTCACGGTTGTGATGTGACATATACAAAATCTTCGTCTGAAACAAACTATGTTACTATCAACAGCTCCATCTAGTAAATGAAGCCTCAAGCAGTAAAAAAGTATCTCATTGCAGTACAGGTTGTGAGGCCAGGGGTAAATGACATCCCATTTCCGCTTCTTCCTGGACGTAGCTGTCCGCTATTTGATTCCCAGTGGGTATTCCTTTAGGTTATCTTGGATCTGCTCCGGCGGATCTTCCATTGCTCCTAGGAGTCTTGCTGGGGGAAACGATAGCTTTTTCCTAAGTATCCTTCGGGGTCCTCCACGGGGAGGCCAAGGTGTTGTCAGCGTGTTGATGGCATCGGCGTTATTACTGCTCATCGTTCTTGTCGCATATCGTCCTTAAAATTCCTGAAGTCATAGGTTGACTGATGTAGTATTTACTAAGTAATGAAAATTTTGAGATGGGCAGTGATAAGGGAGGTTGTGGATTCTTCTCTCGGTGGTTAGGATACGATGGGATAGTCTCGGGGGAAGCGTACAGTATATCATCGCTTTGTAGTTTAGGACTGGTCTGATGAAAGTTTCATAAGTGTGTAGGAGAGTTTTACTGTCGCACCTCCCTAAAAGCCTTTCAGTGCTTTTAGCAGGTTTGCTCTTTTCCGGACTCTGTCCAGAGTTTCTCTTGGCTCAACTTCCCAGTAGAGGGTCCTCGTGAAGGTGACCCCCAAGTAGGATACCGAATCTTGGAGTATAATGTTTTCTCCTAAGAGTCTGAGGTTCGAGTTATAAGACGGGTAGTGATGTCTGAATAGGTTTGAGTTTTGGTGGGAATTATTTTGATACGACACTTGTTGCATCACTGCTAGAAGAGGTCGTTTACGTTTTGTGCTTGAATTTGCAAGCTGCGTGTGGTAGAAGCGGAGGAGTAGTTTTCTGGGACATGGGGATGTCATGAGCGTAAATTATAAATAAGGAGGGGGCGAAAACTGAGGCCTGGGGGACAGCGGATTCGGGAGTAAAGGGGCATTTCTGGATGGAATACAGCAGATTCAGAGTATTTAAGAGCACAGCTCCATACATGAGAACAGTACTCCATAGAATATCTGATCTGAGCTTTGTAAGGCATCAAAAGTTGCTCAGTACAGTTTCCTAGTTCGAAACAGTGTTTCAAGCTTTTGAAAAGCAGCCTTTTGCAATTAATTCCAGCGACATGATTGACAGCTACAAGATATATTGGTGTTCATCTTAACCTCCAACAAAGTTATCGCCGCAGAAAGCGAAATTGTCTGTCCTGTCCTCATATATGGTTCAAGGACATTTACCTTTCATTATTTTTTTGGAATAAAACCGATGCCTGGGTCTTTGTGGCATTGAATTGAACCTGGTTAGTTTCAACCCACTTCGAAATCACTTCTAGATATGCAACCGCCTGATTTTGGTCGCAATGATTTGTTTTCAGTGCGGTTATTTTTTGAATATTCAGTTCAGTTAAAATTCACTATAGAAATAATTTTTTCATAGAATTCAAATCGTTCAACAGTTTTTTGAACAATAGGAGTGAAGATTTGTAACATTCATCAAGAAACATTGGTAACCATTTTCAAACAAACGGCATAATCACGTTCTGTTGATTTTAAATACAACTTATTTGGTTTCGTCGAAAGATACTGGATATTTTGGACTAAATATTTGTGGTAGCGATAATTTTTCATCCTAGAAACTTTTTAAGGTATTATTTTCAATAAAATTGGTACAATAGTTCTCGCATCATCGACCAGGTCGACTGATAATATTCTTGAAATTCAATTTCGACCAAGTAGAACTCAATTACATAATATTTAAATTAAATTCAACAAATTTTAGTCCATCGTTTCTCCAAAACGAGCACATTTCACAATCACCAGTTATGCAATACTCTTCTCAAAGCGCGTTTCACCAATCAAGTTGGTTTCTGAAGACTTCAACTCAGTCTGAGGACGCCAACTTGGTTTGTGAATCGCGCGCCGAGAAAAGTATGGCATTTTTGATGATTAGATTTATTTTTAGTCAGAGGATTCAGTTTTATCCTTTATTCATCGTATTTTTTGTGTCAATTCTGGGGCATACTGTATTTACCAACAAATGTATTTTTTATATATTGAGTGCATTAAGTTCTATCGATTAAAATATGTGCAAACCTGTAATTCTCGAAAGTTTACCTAACAATTGACTTGAGTGCATGATCATTTGATGAAATTCCGGATCGTAGGTCAAAGTATTTTTTTTCAAATTATTATACACGAAAGCAATTGCTAATGCAAATTTCTTCGTATTATGGGATTGCACCCATTTTTCTCGATAGAGCGTGGTGTTCGAGGGATAATACGTTAAAAATTTTTCTGGAATAAAGAAACGATAATGAAATAGAAGCACCGATTCATGTTCATTTTATTCGATCGAATAGGTGTAGTGTATTTAATCGCTATTAACTCTGTAAAAGCAATCTAGCCTTCAGTTCTTCCATAATTTTTTTGCATTGAGAAAAATAATCAAGTAGAAACTTGGGTTTCTTGCTCACTGCAAAAGAAAATTGCGGTGTTGTCACAATTTCTAGTTCGGTGTTTGAAGAGAAACGTATTAGCAAAACATTTTTTTTCGATTATTTCTGGCATAGTATTTTTGAATTTCATGAATGTCAGGATTCTTCAATTATGATTGAATGACAAATACATAATAATGAAGAATTCGATATTTCCTAATATTTTCTTGATTGAAATGTCATTGAGAAACGTGAAGAAAATATATGAACCTTTTTCAAAGTAGTCCTTCCTCTGATCATTTCGATGAATAAAGGAGGTTGTTGGAGTCATCAGCTGATGATTTATGCTTATTTGCTTATTTCAGTAGGGTAAGTGACCATTTATGTTATTTATGTTCTCTAAATGGTATGGTAACATTATTTCGGTCCTTCTTGTAATAAGTCGTTAGAACCTTGAAAACTGAAAGCTTCTATGAAAAAGACTTCTATGGATGTAAAAATATTATAATATAATGGCCTTAGTAGAAACAGAGATTGAACATACGATATTCTCATTTCAATAAAAAAAACATTCTTTCTTCCACGTAACTCTCAAAAAGCGTAACACAATTTCATTTCTTCGGAAGATTCTCACTTTTTTTGCAGGAAAAAGTAAAAACCCAACGCCTTTCTTTCCCATATAATGATGGTCTCAGCACATGAATTGAAAATGTTTCTGACTAACAGATAATTTTTGAAGGCTTCATTGTTTTCATTCCATTTTTAATACTTTTCAAAATATTCCAGTAGGTGAATTTTCGTTCATCTCTGAAAATCTCATATTTACCAGGTACCTTTCAATACTTGAAGATACTTTTGAAAGATAGCCCTTATTTAACTTTATTATTAACAAATTATAATTTTCAGCTGTTCGTATGCCTGATAGCATGGAAAAGTGCCTCATTAACAAACTAATAGAATATTTGTTGACGTATACTAGCGCAATTCGTAAAACTTACCGTCATGCGTCAGTTGCCAATTGTTTTAACAGGTATACGTACCATGTGTTACTTTGTTAAATCAATTATACACTCAGTTATAAGATATATAGAATAGAAACTCAAAAGTACAATCAGGTATGGAATACAAGAAAAAATTAATTCAGAAAAAATTAAATAAAGGTGTAAAGTAGTTTCTTTAATCACTCAACGTTGAAATGAATGAGAACTTGTATTAATATAAATTTTCCTATAATCCGCCACTAATATGTTACATAATTCACAGCGATATTGAATGAAACGGCGGCACGGAATGGATAAGACAATAATTAGAAAATATTGTTTCAAGCAGAAAAGGATTTTCAATTTCACTTTCAGCTTTCCATTGGAAATTCACACTGCTCAGTAATTATTTTCATGATAGTTATTTCACAGGAGCTCTCAAAACATTTTGACGTAAAGTTCCGCTCTTCCTTAAAGGCAGGCTCGATGAAAAATCGTAGTCCCCTTTGAATGAATATGTAAATTCTGCTCTTGATGGTGTCATTCATAACTTCAGAATGATTTATAGGCTTTGACTGTTGCTTTCACCTCCTCACAAACTTTGTATATAGAAAGATGGCCAAATTAAATACAGAAGAGGGCGTTAGTTTCTTCGACATCTGAAATATATTCAATAAAAAAAATCTGTTTATAATCTGTTTTACCGTTAACCATCTGTCGCACTCCTACGAACGATAACCCTCAAAATTCGAAACTTGTTCGAGCTGAGGATTAAAGAGGTCTTACCTTTTAACGTGTGATTTCCAACACGGGTTGGACGATAGAGAGTGAAAATCGAACGTTCAGACTAGGGCTCAAACCAGTGACCAACACGACAGTCAATTCGAGTGAGTGAACAAAGCCACCACGTCGAACTGCCTGGCTACCGACCGCAAAGGATTTTTTCTCATTTAAAATTCAGGAAATCACAAAGTCTGTAGGTCAGTTGAACGGACTACAAATTCACACAAATATGTTTTTTGCTTGAGACTAAATTGATATCCAATTATAACAAATATTACGTGGGTTTCATGATGGCCCTTCGGATTGTCAAATTATTCACCTTGATTTATGAGATGTCTGAATTGTGACTTATTACGCCTCTGAAAGATTCTGTTGATATCATTTTCACATAACTTTTTTATATACAAGAACCTTTCTAATCAAGAAGTTTAATTTGTTACAAATAATATCGAATAGTATTTTGTTGAGTGATAAATCTTTGGTTAACATTAATTTTTTGAGTTTTTGATGATACATGACATACTTATTATCAATTATACAACAAAACTTCACAATTTTATTGATGAATTTCAAATTTTAATAGGAAACTCTGTCATTCAGCAATACCATGAGTGAAAAGAGCTGATTGCTATTATACTGCTATCAAATATCCTAGAGATGAGTCAACTGGGACTATTTTTCAATCATGTAAAGTGGTTCTAGAAAAAATTGTTGCAATTCGTAATTATAAAACTGAATTGCAGGTGGCAGAACTTCTACTCTGAAATTTGAAGAGTTCGAAGCAAAATACATGAGAATTTTTTCATTGAAATATTTCATCTAAAGTTATTCAAAAAATAATATTGAAAAAACAATATTATTGATTTCCTTCATAAGTAGATTTTATCTGATTTGAAGGGGTTATATTTTTTAGGAGTGATTAATTTTTGGGAAAGAAAGTTTTTGGCTTTCTACTACTCCATCTTGATACAAAAAAAAAGAAGAATGAGGGAATCTTTCAAAGAAAGAAAGGAAGTAAATCTATTTATGGATGTGTAGATCATACAAAGAAGTAACTTTCAGACACA
>WOGN01005623.1:0-13053 GCA_015342105.1 Leptinotarsa texana
GATTTTCTCTTCTGACTGGTTTGAATTTATCTATTTCACTTACCTACATTAAGAGTTGAATTTTTCATAAAGAGTGGCTTCTGTACAAAAGTACATACAAAAGTATCACTGTGAACAAACAAAGATTATGCCTCTTTTTGTTATAGGTACATTTGATGGTATCAAAGATATTTCAATTGTTATTCCAAATATTTCTTCACAATTTTTATGCTAAGCATTATCATACTATTGATAATTTCGGAAATGTTAAGCAATTTTTTTTTGCATTTTCGTACTTCGAGTATAAAACAAATTGTACAAATGTGACTTTTCTTATAATTCAATGTTCATCTTGAAGTAGTTTCGAAAGTGTTTTTTTTTCCTTTAATCCAACGTTTATATGGAAGTAATTGTTTCGAGAAGGTTTTTTGTATTTGTTTTCCCCCAAAAACTAATTTTTCCTAAAAAAATATACCCCATTCAATTTCCTGGGGTTGTTCTTCATAATAAAATAAAGGTCGAGTAAAGAAAAAGAAACAACCGCATTCACTGATTTTCAGTTAATACGATTCTAACAACATTACACTAAATCAAATCACAATAGCACACTTAATAAAGTTAATATGAAGTTTTCACTCATTTGCTTAAAACAAACTTTAATCTTCAATTGTCAGCTCAGTAATGGTATTTCATAATTAAATAAATTATTTTCAAATAACCTTCTCGCAATAAAAAGCATCATTATTTATGTAGTATTTCTCCGTTTAATTAAATATGTTGTAATCAACAAATATGAACCATTGCATTTTTTGACTTTTCGATCAATTTCATCACTCATATAGTTCATGGGCTCAATTATATTCACATAACTTTCCTGGAAGAAAAATCTCTCTCCATCTTTGTAGAGTTTATTTTGAAATCAATTGCTTTCTTCCTTTCATTGGAAGTAGAAAGCCAAAACCGTTTTTCTCAAAAATTATTCTCTCCTAAAAATATACCCCTTTCAATTTAAATCAATATAAATCCATATCATTTTTAAGAAATGTCTCGAATATTCAAAGATCAATTGACTTCGGGAAATATTTGCTGCTGTAGTATTAAGGATTTTCTGTGAACTTCATAATTCTCGGAGTTTAGTTAATTTTATTTACATGTATTTTTTCAGGTGTGACATCATCAGGACCAACAAAAGTTACTGAACCTACAGGTAAAAAATCAATATCGTAAATTTATACTATATATTGTATTTTCATGAGTTCTCGACAAATGTGTGAAATCATTCAGTTATCATTTGTTCATTATATATGTACCAAGATTCATTCAAGTCATCGTGTGTTTTCAATTGAAGAATTGTATTCACATATATTTCTTTAGGTGTGGATCAACAAAAGTTACTGAACCTACAGGTAAAAATCAATATCCCAAACTTTAATTTATATTAAGCATTGTATGTATTTTTAACACTTGTCGATGAATGTGTAAAATTATTCATCTGTAAAACTCATCCACTCAGGTATATTTTCATATATAGATTTATGTAAGTTATCGATTGTCTTCAATTTAATAATTGGATTTACATATATTTCTTTAGGTGTGACATCATCAGGACCAACAAAAGATACTGGACCTACAGGTAAAAAATCAATATCCCAAACTCAAATTTATAATTAGTATTGTATTTTTAAGACCTGTCGATGAATTTGTGAAATTATGCAGCTATAAAATTCATCCAGTCCATTATATTTTCATATATAGTTTTATATAAGTTATCGAATGTCTTTAATTCAATAATTGTATTTACATATATCTCTTTAGGTGTAACATCATCAGGATCAACAGAAGTTACTGGACCTACAGGTAAAATTCAATATTCCAAACTTCAATTTATGTTGAGTATTGTATTTGTAAGACTTGTCAGCTCTAAAATTCATTCACTCAGTTATATTTTTATATATAGATTTATTTATGTTGATTATCGAGTGTATTTGATTTAATAATTGTATTTACATATATCTTTTCAGGTGTGACATCTTCAGGACCAACAACAGTTACTATACCTACAGGTAAAAATCAATTTCCTAGACTTCAATTTATATTGTTTATTGCATTTTCATGACTTCATGTGTGAAATTATTCACTTATGAAAGTCATTCACCCATTTATATTTTCATATATAGATTTATTCACGTCATCGAATGCTTTCACATTAATCCGAAAGAAAATTATATAGAACAATAACAATCAGAAAAAAGCAAAATATAAGGGCACATATTTCGGTTGGACCTCATCAGTATAGTATAGCTATTTGCAAGAATGTAAAAAAACACCTATGGTCATGACCCTATTATATTATAAATATGAAAAAGAAAAAATTCAAATCCGCTTCTAATCAAAATTTTGCTCTTTAAAATTATTATCACTGTCGGTCATTTTCTTCAAAACATGTGTAAGACTTGTAAAGGCACTTAAATTCTTTTTCAATCTCATGTTATCAGATAGATCAGTTTGTGGTAAAAAAAACATATAATTGTATAATATATTTCAAGTATCCTGGGAAAGTGATAAGTACCACCGAAACCTTGATAAGAACAAAAATTGATTGCAACCCCAAAAAGCTATACGTCATATAATACAATGATATGTTGAATCTATATTTATGGTAATTCAGCGCGGTGCAACCAAGTGCATTCTGTTTTCAATTGGTTTTATTCATAGAAAAAAACTAACATGTTCACGCAGAACACTATAATTACCTGTATGACATTCGGGTCCGGAATATAACTATTGAAACATGTTAACGGGTATGATCAATATAAATCGAAGAATAAATAATAACGAGCAATCACCCAAAAAAAGAAAATGGTTGGAAAACTGCAAAACATGTTTTCAGCTCATTATACTGGTCACTGTTATCAAGGTGTAGAAAAGGTTTGAAAGATATCAACACAAATAGCGGAAACATACGGCCTCCTACGAACGACAACCTTCAAAAATCGAAACTTTCGAAATTGAGCGGGGTTTCTCAAAGTGGGGTACGTGTTTCACTGGGGGTCGGAATTGATTCATAAGGAGTACGCGATTAAGTTTACGTAATGGCGACGGCTAAGCTGCCTAGTAAAAAACAGGTTCATCACGCGTAATATATCCCAAAAGTCAATCTTTGTCAATCAGTTCACAAAAAGTACAAAATACGCCGAGTCCTATTCTATTTCAGCTGAAAGTTTTATTTCAAACTATAATTTTTCGAAAACGAACGAATCTCAGAAACACATTTCATCAGCAAAACAATTGGATTTATGTCCAAAGAAGAAGCTCAACACCCAGAACCACAATGTATGATATGTTCAGAAGTACTCGCATAGCGCGATAAAATCATGAAATCAAACGTGACAATGGGTCTCTTATTCCCCGAAGAGCTAGGCCGCTCTCATCGAATAATTCGTTCAATCCCATTTTTTGTCGTAAAATGTTCAATCTTGGCTTGAACAGCGGTTTGGTAAGTGCATCTGCCACTTAGTGTTCTGATGCCATGCTTGGGGTTGAAATAGCTCCATTCAAGACCACTTCCCTCAGAAAAAAATATCTTACATGAATATGTTCAGTACTTCTATGATATTCTCAGATTATATTGAGGAAATAGCTACTGAGGTTTGTCGTTGACTGAGCCAAGGTATCACACCGCTAGCATACTTACACACGTTGTTGAACGTCCTGTTGTTCCATCTCCGCCATCATCTCAGGCCATCCACACTGGTTATTTTGTATGTTATACCGTAATATGTTGTTCCTTCGAGGTATCGAAGTATTCGTTTTACTTGGATACAATAATGATTGTTGAAGTAGTTTAAGGATTTCGAAACAACACTGATTGCATAAGCAATGGCTGCGGTCTTGTACCTGTCATTAGATACGTAAGAGCTTCAATCGCCTCGTTGCATAGAAAAGTTGTATTCAAATCCATTTCGAGTTCGTTCTCTGATTGAATACGATTTTTTGCAATGTGTGTTGAGACGAGTTCAAAATCTTGCATGCCAAAGCGTTCTAATATTTTTCTTGTTTAAGCACCATCGTTTTCAGTGTTGATTCCTAATCCTAGGAAGAAAATTTGACTGTCATTTTGAAATAACTCTGCAAGTTTTGCACTTGCTTGATTTCAAATAAACTATTCTGAAGCCGACATACTCAATCAGTACTATCCTCATATCCTTCAGGTTGCTTCATATAAACCTCTTCATCAAGCTCGCCGAAGAAGAATGGTATAGTAATACTAAACTGAGTGAGAGTATACTAGCAGCAATACTCAAAAAAGTTCTCATCGTACTACCTTCTGCTACATTTCTGAATTTTTTATCGTATTTTCCACAATTTCTTTGTATATAACCGTTGATAATCAATCTGGCTTCTATTTTTTTAATAAAACCATCAACATTCAGATGACTTTCGTGAACACATAGAATCGCTTTCCTATAAGCACTAGCACTAGCAACAAATAAAGCATAATCATCGAAACGAAATGGCTTTCTGATTTCATGTCTACCTCTCAGCTACCTTTTGATCACAATCTTCTCATCTTCTAGAAGTTGGTCTTCTCTCTCTTTAGTTTGAGAGCCGAACATATCTGGTGTATTCTTAGTATCTGTGTCTACTGATTTGTCTTTTTCTTAAGAAACATCAGACGTCTCATTTTTATTAGTAGAAGATACTCTTGGCATAACAGAATTAAATGGTTTATTTTCGTGAAAAATTACATCACGAGATGTTATCAGCCTGGAGATCAATATCCAACATCATTCTCATATCCAATGAGTGCATTTTTATCCATTCTCTTTCGACATCCTTTTGGTATATGTGCATAGCAGTAATTACCATTACTTTCAGATGCCTCATATTTGGCTTCTTTTCAAACAATATTTCGAAGGAAGATTTGTCTTTGATACCAGATGTTCCGGATCTGTTCAAAATATAAACAACTGTATTGAATATTCAGCCCAAAAGCTTTGACTCATTCGTTCTTTTCTAGCATGCATCAAAGCTCTTGTCGTTTTATTCACTGTTCGATTCTCGCATTATATGCAGCCATTATGCTGAGGAGTATCGGAAATAATGATTCTCTATCGTATTACATAGTTATTGAGAATTTTAGTTATTTCTCTAATTGAGAATTCTTCACTTCAATCAAACAACATTCCTGAACGTTGTAGTCTATAGCTTCCATCTCTGCGAGCTAAATCCTCAGCTATTCTATAACCTCAGATTTTTCTTTGAAGATAAAGACATAACTGAATCTATTAAAATGATCTATGAACTGGACATAATACTGGTAACCTGACTTGGATTGACATAAAGGTTCACATACATCAGCACATATTCGTTGTGCAGAAACATCCGCTCTTTCTCTGATACAAAACTAGATTATATGATCTTTTTCATAAACGCATCCTCCGCCAAATTGACACGTATACCAAGTTCGCGTTCGAGTACCTACGGATTTCACATACATCTTATTTTGGTATCTAAGTCTCCCGTGGTACACTTGCAAATATGTTGTTATAGCAAACTGAATTCACATTAACAGCAACTTTGGATTTGATCTATATCAAATTCAGTTTCTACAATCATCCATAGCTGTTTCTTGTTCCAACGAAAATTCATTTTGACATTTTTCAGCACTAGAGATAAATAGGCTATCCGAGTTTTGATCTTGCACATATCATAGGTTTGCCATGGTGAAAATCTGTTTTATTACATTCACACAAGCTTCTACTCTCAGGATACCTTGAACTAGAGCTCGGATTGAATCTCCATTAACTGGTGTGACCTTGTGATTTCCATAAAAACAGTTATATTTTCCAAACATATTTTCTTGATTGACGATTTGGTTCAGAACACCACTATCAACATTTAATTTGAAAGACTGTTTTATTTTATGCCCTTTCCGTTTACAATATTCACAAAACAAATGCATATTGTGATTGCCTCTGAATTTTCCTCTATTTTCCAAGAACATCACTTCCTCTTTGACTTCGAATTTGGATACTAAAGCTTGTTCGTATGCAGAGTTGGTTAGTTAAACTTAACTTGAATGAAAAATACTGTGGAGGAAGAGTCTCCAAAATCTATCAAATCAGCTATAATTCTGATAGATCGCATTTACAGGTGTTTTCATTTACTACTTTAGACTTCGTGATTTCCTTTTGCAAAATATTCCAAACGTTTTTGAGTTTGGATATATGAAATGGAATGTCAAGAATTCCATGTACATATCATATGTTTTGTCCTCAACTTAACCATTATATATCCTATGTAACTCTTACCACACTTCACGAGCAGTAGTGTACCTCATCACTTTTGTAAGAGTTTCTTGAATATTATTCACTCTAAGGACCAGTAATGCATTATTATCTGCTTAAATAAAGTCTTTCAATTCTTCCTCATACTTTGTTTCCTGAGGTTGGGTTACGTTTTCTGGAAAAGGTATTTTTTCTTCAACTACCTCAGAACCGCCTGGTCATCATGTGAATACAAGCTGCTCCTGTATTCACATGATGACCAGTTTGACTTTCCCTCAAGTGATTCTATTTCTATTTACTTGCTTTCGAACTTGGATTCATATGAATAAAAATAATTGCTTCAGAATACTTGTCAGTGTCAAAATTTTCAGCAAGACTATTTCAACAGTTCTTATAATTTGCAAATCTTTCTCATAAGGTTAGATTTGGTCCAAAGTGGGTGGATCTATTCGACCCTCCACCGCAACCCGCAAAGATTTATTGTGGCTCACACATATTCACACTCGACCAAATAAACCCAGCTTCCTAACGAAGCCGATTAGTTTGTATGGTAAGTGGTCTTTCAGGTCAGATGATAAGAGTACGGCTCTGCCGAACTATAAAAACCTGATTTGGTCCCCAGCGGGAACAAAGCAGGCATAAAGTATATGATCTGTTGTTTCATCGTTAATGAGGTAGTCGGATAGTCAAGGTGCAAAATTCCTACCTTGATACCCGCGACAATTTTTCCATATGAGGGTTTTTTCGCGTCAACTGTACCTGACGATGCCTTAGATTCAATTGTGCAGAGCTTTTTCGCCTTTGGTTTTAGTAAATCATCACTTGAGCGCAAATGTTTGCTAACCTGCTCATGGGGGGGTTTGTTCCTCCACCTGAGACAGATTCTGCTTACGCCGCTCAAGAAAATGGCTGTAATTTCCTTAGAAACTTTATTTTTCAAGAAAATACCAAATTTTACTTTTTGGTGTCTATTGACTTTTTTTGACAATCAACAACAACAACTTTTTTTTCCAACATATCTCATTCATAGCTAACTAAATGGAACAAAAAAATATACTGAACGATACATTAATTACATAGATTTGGAAGCAACAAATAAACAAAATATATAATCTGTAACATTCTCCCCAACGTGAAGATTCTTAAGAATTCTCACCAAATTCAACATCCACCCTACAGATTTTGGTTACAGAACGTTTGAAGACTTCTGTAGATGTTTTCACCTCGAATACCCTCGTAATATTATCCTTTCCTGGAAATACTGCATTATCCTACCCAGTGGCCAAGTATTTCTCGGAAGGTGACCATCTGCAATAACGACTACATCGCCAACCGCAACAGATTCATCATCCTTGATCCATTTTGCACGCTTCGATAAAGTCGGTAAATATTCCTTGATCCATCTTGACCAAAATATCTCTGCCAGCCTTCGGGATTTCTTTCTTTCTTTCACCGCTTTCTTAGGTTTTGTTCTTCGAATTTTATTGGAAATTGATTTTCTGGGGGTGAACTAATCAAAAGATGATTTGGCGTTAAACACTGAGGTTCGGAAGGATCGGTTGAAACATAAGTTAATGGTCTATTGTTAACTGTATACTCAGCTTCCGCGAATAATGTTAATAAAATTTCATCTTTAGGAGATTCTTCCTTTAAGGTAACCCCCAAAATTTTCTTGACCGAGCCTATTATGATGTTATGATACAATTTGAAAAGTTCTTAATTTGCTCCCTTGAAATTTTTGCCATTGTATGAATAGAGGCGTCTGATTGAACCCCGACGTGATATCATCCTGCTTATGGCCATTATTGTAGCATCAGCAGTAAGGGAGTGTGCGATTTCCGAATTAATTTCACGAATTGTCATATAATCGAAAAGAATTCCCCACCGTTTATCTTCATGCCTTCGAACTGTGACATACAAGGGCCCAAAATAATCAATACCAATAAAAGTAAATGGTTTTAGACCATCTTCGGTATATTTGGTTTTGATTTTTTCAATTCACAGTAAAGACACCTATAAAAAAAAATTACAGCTTGTCTTCCTTTAATTAGCCAATATTCCTGACGTATATTATTTAAAACCATTCCATTTCCCTGATGATGATTCTTTTTATGGAAATGCTGTAATATCAGATCAATAATAGAATTTTTGTGATCTAACATCACAGGTTTCTTTACGGGTTCACCTAAACAAAGAGCCTGGCTGATTCTAGTTTGCATTTTAAGAAGTTATTCATCATCAATGAAAGCTGAAAAATTAAAAAGCAAGCTTTTTCTATGAATTTGACTCTTTGCTTTAAGTAATTCAATTTCCTTGCCAAAACTCTCCTCTTGGCTTTTTTTGAGATACAATCTCTTTGCATCATCTATTTCCTTTATAGTTAATTCTCCAGAAGAAATATCACTTTTCCCACGATGTTTTTCTAGAAGAAGCCTGCGAAACCTTAATACCCATGCTGCACTTCTGACATGTCTTCGCCATTTAGAAAACCCTGTGTCATATCGTTTTTCATTTTCTAAATAAACTGTGGTTTTTTCCCAAAATATCAAGGGCTCTTCTATGAACAATGTCAATAACTCTATTATTAACGGAAACGACAAATGATTAGTTACTAAAAGATTCCCTGACTAGACGATTCAGTTCATCATTGTTATCGCAGGAACAAATGTGGAAGCTATATACATTTTAGTCAGATTCTGAAGTGTTACCATGGATAACCCATCCTAAATTAGTTTTAGTAGCAATTAGACTATGTTCAGAACCCTGATAAGCTTTTCTTGCTACTGTTGAATGGATATTGTCCTGACCTATGACAACAGTAGGATTTGCATCTACTATATCTTAAATAGGTAGTCCCCGAAGATGTACATAATCTTTGAAATTATCCATCACGATGCATTCATCATGTGAAACAATATTCTTAGCCCATTGCATGCATAACGGTTTTTTCCGCTGATAATCCTACTTGTTCTGCGATCTGACTTTCTATCAAAGATATGGTTGATCCCTCATCAAACAGAGCATAAGCCCTTTTGGGCTTATGCTCTGATCATTTGAGCATAAGCTGCTTATGTGTATAAGCCCTTTTGGGCTTATGAAGATATCTGATTCTGACTGAACACTGTCAAGAATACTTTGCATATTATACTCTTATGCCTGCGGCCATCGAACATAATCATCAAAATTATTGGTTTTGTCAGCATTTCTTCTCTGAGATATAGTGCCACCACTTCCTTCCAGCAATTCCCCTTAAATAACACATACAACGCGGTACTCATCTCTACATTCTGTTGGTCACCGTAACATGACTTCAAATTCAATTTTATGACTCTCCAGCCAATCATAAAACTCGGTTAGTAAAATGTATCCAATACAAACCGCCAATTCTTCAGTCCACGTGGACTAATTCGTTGCGGCCTAATTCCTTTGTATTAGTTTTTTTGGCCTTTGACTTCGCCGACACCTTTAAGATTACTATATCAGTTACTTCGACCACAACAATGGCTTCGTACAATGTTGCGCGTAATGCAATATTTGAATTGCCTACTATCGGACTTGAGAAGTGGAATATAATATATGTTTTGATTGGTTCTTTTTAGATGTTTGTCACATAGGTATTTATCCTCAGCTCGCACATATTTCAACTTCTGGGGGGTTGTCATTCGTAAAGAGGTGAAGGCTTGTTAATAAAAAAATAGATTCGAAACAGATTTTTTTCTTAACATTCGCATGAAACATGGCAAGCTTTCTTTGTCTTTTCGTTGTATTGTCTGAAGTTGACGGCACTTTTGTATATTTCAGTGAACTATCATCATCTCGCTGTCATTTCAAATTTGACATTAGATATCTCCACAAAGTTCTTTCGATTCCAAAGTAATTGGAATTATATTTTTATATAACATTTTCTTTTGAGGTCCTGGATCAGAAAGTCCAACCCCATGTTCCGGAGAAGAAACTACGAAAAATCCAGGTGGATCATCACCTGCAAGTGGTTCATCCACGAGTAGTCCAGGTGGAAATACTTCTGGAACCACTGAAGGTGACGAAACAACTACATCCAGTGGTAATCCTTCTTCTCCTGGCAACGGTACTGGTACTCCTTCGGAAGTAACAACTGGAGGTCCTTCTCCTGGTAGTGATACAACTGGTAGTCCATCTTCGGGTAACTCCACTGAAAGCTCTTCTCCTGGTGATGATACAACTGGAAGCACTGCTTCAGGTAACCCCACTGGAAGCTCTTCTCCTGGTGGTAGTACAACTGGTAGTCCTTCTTCGGGTAGCTCCACTGGAAGCTCTTCTCCTGGTGATGATACAACTGGAAGCACTTCTTCAGGTAACCCCACTGGAAGCTCTTCTCCTGGTGGTGGTACAACTGGTAGTCCTTCATCGGGTAACTCCACTGGAAGCTCTTCTCCTGGTGATGATACAACTGGAAGCACTTCTTCAGGTAACCCCACTGGAAGCTCTTCTTCTGATAGTGCTACAACTGGAAGTCCTTCAGGTATCCCTACTGGAAGCTCTTCACCTGGGGATGATGTTACAACTGGAAGCACTTCTTCAGGTAACCCCACTGGAAGCACTTCTTCGGGTAACCCCACTGGAAGCTCTTCTCCTGGCGACGATACATCTGGAAGCACTTCATCAAGTAACCCCACTGGAAGCTCTTCTCCTGGTGGTAGTACAACTAATAGTCCTTCTTCGGGTAACTCCACTGGAAGCTCTTCTCCTGGTGATGATGCAACTGGAAGCACTTCTTCAGGTAACCCCACTGGAAGCTCTTCTCCTGATGGTGCCACAACTGGAAGTCCTTCAGGTACTCCAACTGGAAGTTCTCCTGGTGGTTTTACAGATACTACTCCTTCTAGTGATACATCTAGCCCGACTAGCACTCCTGGTGAGTATAATTGAAAGATATACTGTAAGACTCAAAAAATGTTAAGATGCTTATAGAACTAAATCTAATCGTCGGTAGCGTTATATATGTACAACACAAATTCAAGCTTCAACAATACTGAATTATATTCAAATATCAATTTTTTCATGAGTGGGTATTATAATTATCGAAAAGATATTATTTCTATAGTAAATAATGAGTAGAGTTACAATACATAAACATGAAGAATTTTCCTAAAAAAAGAATCCACAATATCAAACTTGATCACTGAAATAAGGAAATTTTGAACAAGCTTTACCTTTTCGGGAAAGAAAGTTTTTGGCTTTCTACTACTCCATCTTGATACAAAAAAATAAGGATGAGGGAATCTTTCAAAGAAAGGAAGGAAGTAAATCTATATATGGATATGTAGATCATGCAAAGAAGTAACTTTTTTGATATTTCATTATTAATTAATATATCTATGTTTTCGTCACCTAGAAAATGACTGCAATCGAAATAATCAATTTCTCCACTTATTATTATATTCAGCTGATTTAAAAAACTATCTACATCACCTGAAGGAGATCTGTAAAAGGCATGTATAATGTCTTTATAATCACGACTCAGCTCTATAAAATCAGTCATAAACGTTTAGAAAATGTCTTAAATCTGATGACATGGTTATTTCTGGACAGAGTTCATTACAGTAACTGATCAACCCAAAAAATCCATGAGACACTGAACTGGAGATGTATGCGCACTAAGCTTCATACTTGGCCACACACCAACAATCATGTTTGCACGCTCAAACTTGTGCATGTATGACACACATGTATGACGCACATGTATGCTAGTCTGTGGCCACCTTGAGTGTTCAATTTGTTCATATTGCTCATTTCTATGATTGATATTTAAAATTTGATCCGATTTCTCAATACGACATTGCAATCTCTTTCGGTCACGTCCTTTACATACTTTGATTTATTAGGATTTAGGTTAAACCGAAGTTCGCCTAAAAATATAGCTGAGTTCTTTTGAGTGACTATCACCAGTTCATTGTCTATTAATATCACAAGAGAAATAAGAGGTTAAGAGTTCTTTTTGAGGTTCAAACAACTACAATTATATTTTTTATCAACCAATATAAGAAAACAAAAAATTAGTTATTTCTATTTATTTCGAAACTAATGAGACATTGATAATTCAGTGAAACGTATACTTTGATTTTTCCACTTTTAGAACAATTATAAAAAATATAATAATTACTAAAACTGAAGTTATACACGATTTAAAAAACATTCCATGTGTTTCTCTCTGCATAGCACTATCAAAATTTATAATTTGTCATTCCTGTTGATCACTTTCCGAATCATTAGGGTATATCATTTTGAATTCATGGATGAAATGTGTGGCTTTCGATTCTGGAATCTTTATTCAAAAGGCAGGTGATTCACTATCATTTTTCTTGGCAAGGCTCAATATTTTCCAAGAAGTTCTGTTACCCCCTTTCTTCATATTTTCTTTATCGAAACATATTGCAATATATTTCATCAGTTCCGACTTCCATTGTCTAATCTAATATAAATTGATTTGAAAAACCTGAAAAAAACAATTACAAAAAATTAATAAGGTTAATCTAAAATAACAATTTTATTAAACAAAAACAAAAAATTAACATACAAGCTACAACCAAACAAATGAAATTAAAATATTATTAAAAGCTGAAAAAAAAAATTAAAAAAATTATTATTAGCAAAAATGAAAAACAAATTGAAAAAAATTAAAGAGGTTTCAAACCAAGTTATGTCACGACGTTTCGATTGTTAGTATCCACAATCGTCTTCGGGTGATAACTGGACTTATTCCTCCGAGATCTGACTATTTATATGGTCGCTCGAGTGCTTTCAC
>WOGN01005624.1:0-13052 GCA_015342105.1 Leptinotarsa texana
CCTCTTCGATTTTTGTAGTCTGAATCTACTTGGCCTTAATAATTCACATCCTCTCGTGTTGTAATCATGGAAATCACAATTTCTATTTTGTGTTAATAGGTAATTTAATAGGTATATAAGTTTATAAGCAAGTGGTACACATACATTACCGCAATGGCAGAGCATTTTAGCTGAAACATAAACATAAGTACCTACCCTCAAACAACTGTAAATTTTGGTGAATGAACTGGGTATAAAACCAACAATTTTATTTAAACTAACGTTAGAGAATTACTATTACCAGATATTTGAATGTCTCATTCCTGCTATGTCAGATGAAACAGGGTGACAATTTGGAATCTAACACTATCTTATATTTTTCCAATATTTTTTTATAAATACGTAGACTGTTCAAAAAATTAGGTGCCACGAACATTCGATTGGTGATTTGTGAGTGTCGCGTGAGCTCAGTGTTGACTGAAAACAAGAACGTCTTGATGATTCTGAACAGTATTTGGTCATGTTCAAACCTGATAAACCAACATTTTTGCATCAATATGTGACAATGGATCAAACATGGATCCATCAAATCACTCCGAAATCAAAACGATCATCATCTGAGTGGAGAGCAACTAGTGAACCTCGTCGAAAGCGCTCGAAAGCACAATAATCGGCTGGAAAGGTAATGGCCTCGGTATTTTGGGATGTGCGTGGTGTAATATTCATCGATTATCTTGAGAAGGAAAATATCATCGACAGTGAATATTATCTAACGTTACTGAAGCATTTGAAGGCCGAAATTGCGAAGGAACCCCCGCTTACGGTTAAGAAAAAAATGTGTTCCTTCAAGACAACTCACCATGTCTCAAGTCAATCAAAACGACGGCAAACCACATGAGTTGAAATTCGAATTCCTCCCAATCCACTGTATTCACCAGATTTGATTCCCAGCTACTACTTTCTGTTCGCAGACCTCAAAAAATTGCTCACCGGTAAAAATGGGTTATTGCTGAAACTGAGGCCTATTTTGGAGGTTTGTTACGCCAGCAACGCAAAGTAGGGAAATCACATTTAGAAAATGCCGAAATTTGGTACTTTTTAGATGCTTTTTAGGTACCAAAGTCAAAAATTAGGTGCTCTGTAACTTACATCGCAACTCAATACTCAAAATAATAATAAAATAATAAATGTTAAGGGAACACTGTTAGGTGCTAATTAAGTGCTAAACGGTGAGGATTGTAGATTTTTCTAATTAATAAACAGAAGCTTCCAATTTCGCTAAAAAACAGATATAAGAATCAGATCTCTCGAAAACGAGGACGAATGCTCTGTCAGGTATAAACTAAATAAAGTGCTAATTAGGTGCTTGCAAGAAATTAGGAGAAAACGACCGCGAATAAGTAAAAAAAAATGAGATTCCTGATTTGAGGAAAAAATGAACAATATGCAATAAAGTATTGAGATACTCGTAAATTAATACTTAGACAATCGAAATTAAGTTCTCACTAGATATTCATAGTAAAACTAAATTCTTTAATGTCTATGGGGATCATGGACCTGAAAACCACCCTGACTGATGTCGAATCGTCGAACCGACCGATCGGTCGGTAGCCGGACGGTTCGATGTGGATGCTTTGTTCAATCGGCCGATGTGTGAGTCGATGGTTCAAGCCCCAGGCTGAATGCTCAATTTTCACTTGCTATTGTCCAACCCGTGTTAGGAATCACACGTTAAATGTTAAGACCTCGTTAATGGGAAAAAACATATTTTAAACATTTTTTAATGGTTGTTGTCGGGTTCATACGCCCCATATGAACTATTGAATCTAGATTTACTATAAATATCTAATGAGCACCTAATTAGCACTTTATTCTCATACCCCTACTTATCGAGGAACGTACTGTAAGAACTCAATCTATCAGTCTAAGTGGTTTTCCAAAAAGGCCCATTGGCATTAGGATTACTATTATTTATCTAGTGAGCACCTAATTAGCAGTTTAATTTCTTGCCCTCGTTTATTAAATAACGTACTATGAAAACTCAGTACATCAGTCATGGAGGTTTTAAGGTCTATGAGCCCCATAGGCATTAAATAATCTAGTTTTACTATGAATATCTAGTGAGCAGTTAATTAGCACTTTATTTTGATTGTCTTTGTATTAGTTTACGAGTATCTCAAGACTTTATTGTATATTGTTAATTTTTTTCTCAAATTAGGTATCTCGAATATTTTTCTCTTATTCGCTGTCTTTTTCATCTCAGTTTCTTGCAAGCACCTGAATAGCACTTTATCACCACGCTTAGTTTATATTTGATAAAGCATTCGTCCTCGTTTTCGAGAGACCTGATTCTTAGATCTGTTTATAACGAAATTGGAAGCTTTTGTTTATTAATCAGAAAATTTTACGATCTTCACCGTTTAGCACTCCATTAGCACCTAATAGTGTTCGCTCAACATTAATTACTTTATTATTATTTTCATTGCATCACATGACGCTAGAAACGCAACTTTGAGTATTGAGTTGCAGTGTAAGTTACCTAATTTTTGACTTCGGTACCTAAAAAGCACCTAAAAAGTACCTAATTTTGGCATTTTTAATGCGATTTCCTTACTTTGCGTTGCTGGCGTAACAGAGCTCTATTTTGGGGCAGAAGATAAATCGTCCTACAATACTGGTATTGAGATGTTAGAGCGGCGCTGGAATGATTGTGTGGCTCTTGATGGACAATTTATAACAGAAAAATGCTTTCTTTACTCAGGTTGGGACTTTTTAGCCCATGTGTTAACATCTTGAAGTTATTTGCCGTTTGCGAGAGACAATGCGAAGAAATCGTTCGGTATGGCGGAGAAACAATTAATTTCTTTCGCATCACTCGTCATTGCATGTTCGTGATATTCGGCCAATAATAACACCGTAATCATGTCTTATCCACCATATTCACCAGATTCGCTCCCCTGCAACTATTTCCCGTTCCCAATATTAGAGAGGCACATGGAAGAACGGCTTTCTGTGATAATTGAGAAGATAAAAACTGAATTGCTGAGAGAGCTCCAGAACATTCTAAAAAGTTCATATCAGAACTTCTTCGAGGATTAGAAAATATGCTAGAACAAGTATATTATATCTGTGTGGGACTACTCTGGAGTGGTGACAATGAAAATTGATGAATAAATTAATATTTTTTGGGAAAAATGAAAATTCTCCTTATTTTTTTTACACTTATCTACATGTCAAGCAAACAAGTTGAACCATCGTGAGTGAATAACTTTTAGTTGGTTATTAATCCAAAGAGATGTCGTCAGGTTCAATTTTTCTCTTTCATTTGTCCTAGTCCTGTCTAATATCCAAGGAGTTACCACTCTTATATGCTATCTGTTGAAAAAAATTACTAAGAACTTACTAGATCTTACCTTTTAAAGTGTGATTTCTAACACAAATTGGACGAAGAAAGTGAAAATCAATGATCCATCATTGCGATATGAACCACCGGTCCACACAGCGGTCGATTGAGAGAGTGGAGCAACCACCCACAGCAACCCACCTGGCTACCGTGTCACCAATGTTGATGCCCTCTTTCGTTGGTGATCTTCTCATTATATTTTATGTCTGTCTTTCATATGTGAGTAGGTTTAGTGCTATTTTCAATGTGGGGGTACTTGGTTAATGGTATATTTGAATAAAAATTTGTCAAGGCTCTGATGAATCATGTTCAGGTTGAAGTTGTTGTCTATTGCAATTTGTTTTATCAAATATATTTCCTTATGTGAATTCTCCTACGACATCGGGATACTGAGAGTCTATGGAACATATTATAGTAGGATGCTAATTCATGTTAATGGGGTTGATCAGAATAGTTTTTGATAGTTGTGTCTATAAATCATATTTGTTTCTGTTTTTTGCAACGGTGAGTTGCATTGGTGAGTTATCATTGGCTGCTAGTTTTATCGTAAAATGAATGTTCAATGGTGTTTAGTGTTTACATTTCAACTTCATTTGAGACCGTTGAGAATACACTTAGATAACGTTACAAATACGATATTTTCATATCTCTGAGATAGTAAAAAAATGAACTGATACTTATTTTTCGATTACTTTCCTTCAATCTGAAGTCTTCAGTAAATATTCAGAAGTTCCGCCCCTGTCAGAACGCAACGTAATCTCGAGAGAGCTGCAAATGCGAATCACGATTGAATTTGGGCAACAGGCTGTTCGCTGTATCGGGTCTTTGGCCGGCCATTCACTTCTCCAAAAATTCTACGAGTTGGTGGTTCCTTCTCGATCGCCATCCTTGTCCCTTTGCCTCAAGGGCGACTGGGATGGAGACTAGCCGGAAACATGGTCCACCAAAAACACCGTGTGCCTCTTTATTCTTCGCTTTTGACTTTTTTTACTATGATTGCCTCGTCCACGCTTTGATTGATGATATTCGCTAGATTTTCAGTTGGGAGATGTTTATGTAGCTTGCTGGATGCAGCTTCTTATTGGCGGGTTGAAAAATAGCAGTCCGAACATTAGAAATGAATTTCGAAAATGAAAATTAATAAATTACACAAATTTTATATTCTACTCGATAATTGTAGTGATTTTATCAGAATGGAATTCAGTAGGTGATAGCATCTGTCGCATTTCTTCAACTTCCTACTATGTCTTCTACTTTTGAGTTATTTGCATCTTATTTTATGAATGATCACAGGTAGATCAACTTATCAAATTCATAGTATCATAGATCATAGTATCAATACTTTTACTATTGATGGTAGTAAACAAAATTGATCTGAGTATATCGAAAAATCTTTCAGCAGACTTACATAAAAAATCCAAGTTGATATTAATGCTTGCAGACACGAAAGTGTTACTCTATATCTATAATTCCTCCATTCTCACCCCCTGGCCATTTTTCCTGTCATTCTATGTCTGCCTGCAGATATTAGAAACATAAATTCAGAAATAATAATATTTATTGATTTTTTTAGGGCATCCTAATATACATACATTATTTTAAAAATATATTAATAAATAACATAAATAACAAAAATGATAAATGATAGAAGAAAATAAAAAACAGAAACGCATGATTCCAGAATGGTTTCAACATGAGGATATACCTAAAAAATATATTACAAAACAGAAAAAAGAAAATCAGGAATGAGATTGTATACAGTTCATGAGTTTTTTGAATTGGAAAACATTCATTGAATTTTTCAACGAAAGTGGGCGTTTGTTACACTCATTCAAACCGTTATAAAATGAAAACTCCATCGTACTAGTCATATTAGTTCGAAGAAGGTGGAATTTCTGGGAGCTACCCGCTCTTGTTAAGTGGTTATGGATTTGAGATTTATATTTATATATAACTCTACAGAATAAGTTGGGAGCAAGTTATGTGTTACTTTGAAAATGAATATCATTGCTAACTCGTACAATCTCTGGGGAACAGACATCCGCTGCAATGTACTTAACATGTTTAATTTACTGGTATACCTACTCACTTGTAAAATAATCCTCATTCCATGATTCTGCAACTTTTGTAAAGCCGAAACCTTATTTTGGTCAAATCAGTATAAAAGACTAGCACAATAATCAAAATGGGGTTGGATTATACAATTATATAATGTAATTTTTGAGTACTTGAGAAAAAATACATTTTTTCAGTCATTTTTTTGTATCTATAAGCACACTGGGCATGAAACATATGTATTTGAATTCACTTACGAACTTATTACATCACCTGCAATTTATAATGTTATGTTGTGTTTGTTGATTAGTGATAACTTATAACCAGTTGATAAGATCATATATTTTGTTTTGGAAGTGTTGAGTTTTATTTTATTGCGATTCTTGTAGTTGAAAACATTTCTTAGTTCATTATTCATTTGATCGGTTAGTGTTTCTATATTATCTCCTGAAATTGATAACAAAGTGTCGTCGTCTACAAAAATATTCATGAAATCACAACCATGGATGATATCTATATCATTTAGGTTTATTAAAATAATATAGGTCCCAAAACACTCCCTTGAGGTACTCCGAAAACAACATCGCGAGATGATGACACTGAACTCTTAATTTTGGTTACCTGTTTGCGTTATGATAAATAATCAGTCAGCCATAACAAAACAGTTTCTCTGATCCCAATACTTTGCTGTTTATTTAGTAATGTGTTGCGATCAATTGTCTCAAAAGCTCTTTCAAGATCTTAAAATAGGGCTATAATATAATGTCCCTCATCTATTGATTCTTTCCATTTTGATATTTTATTTGTAATGCAGAATCACATGAATGGTGTTTTCTGAAACCTGACTGACATTTTAGTAATATATCATTATTTTCTAAATATTCAATGAGTTCATTATAAACTGCGAGTTCTAATATCCTTTCAATACGAGGAAAAGTTGTAATTGGTCTAAATTCCTAGGATTTATTTATGTTAGAAACTTTCTGAATTGGCACAAGGACACTGGTCTTGAGCTCCTTCGGGAATCTGCCAGTGCTCAAAGATGTATTTATAAAATGCAATAATGCATGTTCTCTAACACCAAACGTTTTTTTAATAAATTTGCAATTAAGTATCTCACTGCTGTATTTCATATTCACTCCGTTGATAAATTTAGACAAATCTGCTAACTCCAACACTTTGAAGTTCTCGAGGGAGTTGTTAGTCGATATAACATTGTTCTCATGAAGTGAATCAGTTTGATCAACAGTGTTCTCAATTTCTTGTATGCTAATAATAAAATAATTGTTAAATGATTCTGCAACTTCTAGATTATTTTATGAAGGATTGACTAACCATTTATTTTGAAATAAATATCATCAGTAAACGTTTAAGTCAATTTATTCATGGAAAACTATTCAAGAAATGTATGTAGCAATGCGCATACATTTTGAAAAAATGATAACGAAATTCCAATTGAGAATTTCATACAAGTTTAGGAAGGGCAAACTTTTCAGTTCAGCCCAGTGAGTCACATCGTGAATTCAAAGTATTTTACTATTTTCAAAAACATCGATAAAAAACTATGACTTTTCAACGTTTATATAATTTTCTTGACAACTAATATTTGGATAGTGTGAGAAAAAATTGAAAGATTTATTATTTGTATAAAACTTATTGAATTTTTTATATTCTTCATTTCATCAGTGCAGAACTTTATCATTGCAAATTAAACTTGCAAAAAAATATGAAAAATTCAATAGAAAATTCAATGGAAACTCATCAGGAAAATGTGCAAGTTATCCAAAATTCTTTCTTCTACATACAAAATAGATGGAAGAGTAGCTTTTAAATTTCCTTGAGTGATAGAAATCTGTCAGATCGCTTAAAGAATAAATCACTGATGGCTGTCTACTTTTCTATCAACATAGAGAAAGTGAAGAAAAAGTGGAAATCAATTATATCAATCACAACTTACCAAATAGATCACTAGATCATACACAAAAGTTTATTTTAGGTACAGAGTGGAAAAACAGATTCATCGAAAATAACTACTTTCATTATGAACTTTAAATTATATTATAATCGCTTTTTTCAGTTCAGTTTGTATACCAAATATTCGTAGAATCAAAACTAGGGTGTCATGTACGAGAATACTACACAAGTTACTTATTAAAAAGTTGTGATATAAAATTTTGGTCTCTGGGTGGATGAAAAAAAATAAATCTTCAAATCATTTTCAGCTTATATTGAACGAAAGTAATTTTCGTGGAGAAAGGCAAGGGTTTCATCAATCTTTATTGGGTATTTTCACTTTCCACAATCTAAACAAATGTGAAATTTGGGATGGGTAACTTTATACAGGTGTAGGAAGGGCAAAGTTTTTCAGTTCAACTAGATAACTTATTGCGTGAATTAACAAAGAAAAATGTTTTATTCATCGTATTTCATTATTATGCTCATCAAAATAATAGCTAAGGAATCATACAGATACTTATCTTAATATTTCTGAAGCTGAAATCTGCCTTCTATCTGTCTGTCTTCAGAATTCTTTGCTGATTCGATTAATTTATAAACTTCCTCTACAGTGATGAAAACTTTTCAACAACTTTCGGATATTTTGAAAAACGATTTAACCAATCCAAGTAGATCCAAGTAGAAAGCTGAAAGATTTTTTTCCGAAATATCAATCTATAATCTACTACTTTTTTTCAAAAATGAACTAAAATTCTTGCAAGCTTTTACCAAGAAAAAATTTGGAATGCTGAAAAGCGATGTATCTATTTCATAGATATTTACGGAATATTTAATATTTCTTCAATATAACATCATGTCATGTCATGTGATATCATTTGAAAATTTCATGTAGTTTTTTGATGAGGGAAACAATATTTTGTAAACTTTTATATTAGTATATACAGACAAAGTCAAAATTTATCCATTATATTTGATAGATGACACGTCACATTTCACGAAAGATATTTTATCTAATATCACTTATATCATTAACAACACAAGTTACAAAAAAATATTATTTTCGTACTCTTTTAGGAAGTAAAACAACTTGTTACGAGAAAGTCTTTGACTTTGACCACGCGCAGCTTTAGTTTTAGTGAGAATTCCATATTTATTTACATCTCAATAACAATTAATTCTAGTGTTGAGTATGTAGTAAAATTTTTTTTGGTAAATAAACTTATTATTATTATTTTGAGGACCCGCCAGCATTATCAACCAATGACCACTCACCACACCGTGGAGTAAATGATCATTGGGTCCGTACTTGTTGGGTACTGTAGTTGTTGTGGTTTATGTTTCCTGATGTGAATCGTTTCTTCGTCTTCGTTTGATAGGAGTGAATTTCCTCATTTCATGTTAGCAAATGGGAATGTATATGAACGTAGTTTAATATTTTGTAAAAACAAATACATGGTAATGTGAATTTTTTTCTTGGAATGTTTTCTTACAAAAGTATCTGTATTTGAGATCAAAACTTAGTCTAATGAAACGTTTTTGCATTATAAAGATTCTATTTATTTCTGATGAGTGTCCCCAAATGTTAATATTTATGTTAACCTTGAATACACCAGAGCGTAGTATATATCTAAAAGATCATGTCTTCAGAGAAGTGCACAAGTATTCAATGTAATTATTGAAAGACAATTTATTGTCAAGTTGTGTATATTTTGTATATTGTTTCGAAACCTTGATTTATTTTGGAGAGGGCGCTGATTCTTATTCTAAAACTGAATAATTGTTGTTTAATCTCTATTATTTATTAAATGATTGTTTATACACCAATATTCGAATTTATTGATTACTAATTTCGTTATAGAATGGAGATTGTTTACAGATATTTGTTCCAGTTATAAACAGGAATGAATAATACTTTAGAAGCACTTCATTGTTTGATTTACTCTTTAACAAAAGCGCATTAGTGTTTCGCTATACAATAGCCTCTTCACGAGTGTTTTTTATAGCAAAACACAAGCACTGCAAGAAAAATCTTAAGGCGGTGCCTGTGCGGAAGTAGTGATTCACATTGGATTTGAATCGCTGGAAAAACGATATCAGGAAGTTTATTTCATATAAACGCAGTTCTCCAAATGAGAGAGTTCTCTTTCAGATTTGATTAAGATGAGCATTGAATATGGCAAATTTCCTAGAAAATTAAAGACTGGTATTGTCACTCCATTATATAAATGAGGCAGACGAAAATTTTAGAAAACTTTAGGCCGATTACTGGACCAACTGTCACATGTAAGATTTTTGAGAGATGCATATATACCAGTATGCTTAGTTTTCTTGATAAACATAATGTTATAAGCAGGCATCAGCATGAATTTTGCCCTGGAAAATCGATGGAGAGTGCCTCGGTGGCTTTTGTAGATTACGTCCATACTGCATTGGACCGCGGAAGGTTTGTTGGGTACTCTTTTCAACCTTTCTAAGGCATTTGAATCTCTCAATATTAATGTTGCTGTGGGCAAATTATCTGGACTGGGATTTCAGGGCATTTTTTTGTCGTGGCTTGCATCTTATCTTGAGTATCGGAAAATTTGCGTGAAAGTCGATGATTGTAGATCTCAACTTCGTGATGTTGATTTGGGGGTTCCTGAAGGATCAGTTTTAGGTCCTTTGATTTTTCTTTTGTACGTCAATGATTTGCCAAATTATTTGAGAAATGAACACATTTTTTTGTATGCAGATGATACGAAAATCGCCACTGATGCTGAAATACCAGAAGAACTTGTGCAGAAAATGAATAATTTGTCGAAAGAATTTACTGATTGGGCTAGTAACAATTCCTTAATTATCAATTCTGACAAAACAGTATGTATTCTCTTACAAAAATCTCAAATGATTATTTTGTTCGCGTAAACAACATAAATATATATTTTTTGAATTCAATGAAATTTCTGGTCATATATTTAGATGTAAATTTGAAGTGTAATACACATGTTGATCAGGTGTGTAAGAGACTAAATAATAGTTAATATAAATATATAAAAATATATTCACACTAGAGTAATTGATAAATTTGTACTATGCTTTCTCATATATTTCTTATAATATTGTCCTCTGGGGAAGTACGGCCACTGCTCGCAGAGTTTTCATCAGTCAAAAAACACTAACCTTTGGCTTAGATTACTATATGACGTGTAGGAATCATTTTAAAAAGTTTAAATTACTGACGGTACCATCGATGTACATTTATAAAACTGTAACATGTTAAACTCAAAATCAAGAGCTTCTCTTAAAATTCTGACTCTCATGACCATGCTACGAGGCACGGTGACTTATTTAAAACTATAAAGCACCGTACATCACTTTACGAAAGCAGTCCTAACAATAATGGAATACGATTTTTCAATCATCTCCCAAGTGATATCAAAAACGAAAAAATATTAATAAATTCAAAACAATATTGAAAAATTATTTAGTAGAATCTTGCTTTCATGACATTGGTGAATATTTTGCTTATTCATAGTTTTTTTGATTTGTAATTTGCTTTATTGTATGGACGATATGTTTAAAGTAATATAGTTATGTGTATATCATGTGTATGATCTTAAAGGATGAATATGCTTCTGGGCTGAGAACAATATCCTAAAGAAGGTCTGATCTAAGCTTCATAAAGCATCAAAAGTTACTGAGGGGTGTACAGTTTTCTGGTTCGGAGCAGTGTTTCAAGCTTTTGAGGAGCAGCCTTTGAAATTCCAGCGATATGATTGTGCCAAGACATATTGATGTCCATTTCAACCCCCAACAAACTTATCGAAGCAGAAAGCAGAATTGTCTGTTCTGACATTATTATATCCGGTTCGGAGACGTTTATCTGCACATGCCTGAAGAATAAATATTTCTTCTGAAACAAATAGTTTTATACTGAAATAATCAAAAATAAAAAATTGTTAAATGAAAGAAAGTTACACATCACTATTCAATAATTTTCTATGGGACAAATCATTCAACTTTAAGCTTTCTTTGAATATACCGTGCTTTCAGTTGTTTTGGAAATAGAGACGTTTTATTTCGCTTGTAAATAATTGTTAATCGATCTATGTTTAGGTAATTTCAAATCCCCGTTTCTATAATATGCCGAAGGTGCCGATGTATTTATTTCGAATATTTCTGAAAGTGTAGTTTTCTTCAGTAAGCTATACATATACTAGCCATCATATTCTTATTGAACTAATTTATTAATTAGTTGAATGTGACAGGGTTTAAATTTACAAAAAATTGTAGTATAACATGTTCTATTGTTTCATTATAAACGCATTCTTTTAATTTACAACTTTTACTCTGCTTTGCATTACTCATATGATTTTTTTGCGTTTTTTTTTTTTCATTATGATCAGGGTCCAAAGTGCTTTCTGAAATTGTAGATGTTGAGAGATACTTATTCATTTCGGATATTGCATCAATATATTTCTGTCTAGTGATGGGCTTCATGAAGAAAGAGTCAAGCTTTTTGAGACTAGTGATGAACGAAGGAATAGAGTTATATTTGAATCGATTCTACTAAAGTATGAATTGAAATCATACTCTTAATCATGTCAGATATCGTGTTACCGTCAGCATTCAACTTCTTTTGAGTGGATCTATATGTGACAATTCTATTTCTATATTTATTATATTTGGTTCCCTTTTGAATAATTCAGAAAGAATATTTCTCACGTTTGCACTCCAGAGCCCGATATGGTATCCTATGGACTGGAAGCAGTAGTTTGGATGCCATTTTCTAAATAAAAAAACGCATTTCGTATCATAAGTTCAGAGATTCTTGCAGAGATAATTTTCCAACTTCAAATATTTTTACTATTAAAGCTGTATTTATGAATATGAATGTATCAATTTCGTTTTCACACACAGAAGTTATTCTGAAAGTTATAGTGTGAGTCATACCTACATTAGAAGTACAATGGACTAAAACTACCCTTACCACTACCTATCCTGCGTTGAAAAAGGTGTTCCCTACTCCTGTATTGAATTTTTTCAAGAACCTACGAGGATCTCTTGAAATGAATATATACTTTAATAAATTGAAAAATTAAATTATAAAAGTTCTGTGTGTGCTTCAACCATACAGCACCCAGAATTTTCCGGAATCTAATGTAATTATAGAAATAACCTAACCACAACAATATATAGTTTGAGGAGTACTAAGAATTTCAAGATGATTAATTCTGTCACAACCCTTTATAATGCAATTGTAAAACCTAACCTTGAATACGCATCCATGATATGAAACCCCTGCAACAGCAACCACACCAAAAGATTTGCATATATTGAAGGAAAGTTCAGCAACAGTCTGAATAACAGATTTCATAGGCAATGGCACTAGTTTTCATAAGAATCCAATTTAAGGTTTTATAAATTAGAAAACTTAGAGTCAAGAAGAAATTATTCGATATCTTTTTGGTCTACAAACTGTTCAACAATATCGTTGATCCACTGTACTGCTAACATTTTTTATGCTGAACTGTACACCATATGCAATAATAAATAGAACACTTCTAGTTATAGGCAGCAGTAGAACAAATATTTTTTCTTAACTATCCACTATACAGATGCGTGCACTCCTATAATTCCAATGTTGGCAATCTAGAAGATTGAATTGAAGCAAATTTGT
>WOGN01005625.1:0-13052 GCA_015342105.1 Leptinotarsa texana
TCCGAATCTAAAAAGAAATGTAGACAGTACAGTGTTGATTATTTGAAATTTGGCTTCATTCCATCATTGCCGGACAAACAATCGCTTATGTGCCTTTCATGCAACGAAGTTTTGAGCAATGACGCTATGGAACCATCTAAACTGCAAGATCATCTGAGAAGATGCCACCCTGATAAAACAGCCCCAAACAAATTCGTGCAGAGCAATTTTCGGGTAGTTGAAATCTCTACAACAAACAGGGGCTTGCCTGGCTGGCTATATGTGGTATCATCAACACTATTATTGAGAGCAGATAACACAGATAGTTCACCTTCAAGTTGTTGTGTAGGTGTATACAATCGCAGACCCAAGACAGACAGGAGACTCATGAGCGAGTCTACAGAGGAGATGGAGGTCGAGTTTACGACTCCAGCTGACTTACCTGTAAATTTAGTTCAGGAGCGGGAGCTTCTCAACTCCTCAAGTCTTGATCCAACAACTGAACAAAAAAAAATTTGGTGGTGCAGCCAGGAAACGACTGGGTCGTCTCCTCGAGAGTGAGGTACCTTATAAAACCGCCTTGCACCAAATTCTTGAGCGGCGTACGCAGAATCTGTCTTAGATGGGAGAACAAACCCTTCATGAGCAGATTAGCAGACGTTTGCGCTCAAGTGATGATTCACCAAAACTAGAGGCGAAAGAGCCTTGCACGGCTGAATCCAAGGCATCGTCTGGTGTAGCTGACGTTCAAAAACCCTTATATGAGAAGGTTGTCATGGGTATCTTGCAATTTTACTATCCGACTACCTTATCAACAGAGTATATAATTTGTGGCTGTCACGCTGGGGATCGAATCAGGTCTTTAGATTTACGCAGAGCCGTACACTCACCATCTGACTTGAAAGACCACTCACCATGCAAACTACACCATACAAACTACACCATACAAACTAATCGGCTTCGCTAAGAAGCTGAGTTTACTTGTCCGAGTGTGAATAGGTGTGAGCCACAATAACCCTTTGCGGGTTGCGGTAGAGGGTCGAATAGACCCACTCACTTTGGAACTAACCTAACCTAACCAAACCTAACCCTAGACAGATATATAAATCCGACCGTATTCCAAGCGGAAATCTAAGCCATTGATTTCTGTGAGAAGAGAATGGCAATGAAAATACCATTCAACAGCCAATCGGCTTTCGAAGCACACATTTCTTACCGAGTCACGTACAAGTTGGTGGTGAACTGACAGAAAATACTCCTCTCGGTCAAAATATCGAGATTTTCTCTTCGAACTTCGCAGACTCTGCCCAGACCACTCTGTCGAAGTGGTTGTTCTGATTCTTGGAATCCTTAGTGGAATGATGTCCTCTCTACTCTGGAATCTTAAAATCATACCGGCCTGCCGCACTAAGGCAGAAATCCTAGCCGCACAGATGCAGAAGGCTGTTATTCTTGGCTCACTGCGCTTGCTCAGGGCATATGATTAAGGGACCCAATGATCACTCCCCCCACGGTGTGGGGAGTGGTCGTTGGTTGATAATGCAAGCGCGCCCTTCCGAACGTATTGGGGCTTCGGGGAATAGGGCCTGACCAGCTCACACTAAGATGAAAAATAATAATAATAATTTTTATTTATAGTCCCTTATTACACATGAATACAATAATCATTCAAATAAAAATAATAAAAAAAACTACAATTGAAGCTAGAAACACCATGTACTGGAATAGTACTGTTAATCTTAGTTCTAGCCTTGAAGAAAAGGAAAATAAACTAGTGAAAAAACAAAGAAAAAAGAAAAAAAAGAGGAAGGAGAGAGAGAGGAAAGAGGGAGAGAAAACATGTTAAATATTATTACTGAAACTATTTCAGAAGTATAAAATCTATGAAAGCAATGACTTTCTGATTAAGCAGCGATGAGATATTTTTTGTAACAGCACTTAAATAAAGGCACTTTACTAACTGCATATTCTTGTGGAATATTATTATACAAACTGTATATATTAAAACTGAAGGATCGTCGATATAGAGTGGTTTGATGCATAATCTACACATCTTTGTATTGACTTACTTCTTTAGAAATTGATTGCTTTCTTCCTTTCGAAAAGTTGAAAATGTATTCTCTACTTGCGAAAAAATTGACGGCAGCCTCAGTCACTCTGAAACTGTGGAATTGGAAGTCTCACAAAGTACAGTACTAGACCAACATATACCTAAATGATATATACAATATTGATACAGAAGGGTACATACTGAGCAATTATTTTTGAACGTCTTGATAGTGAAGCAGAAAAAAGAAGGATCAAAAAATTACTTTGTGCACATATATAACACTCCAAATGGAGATAACCAACTCCTGGCAGTGCTCTTCGTCTCTGAAACAATATCCCAACGTTTATCATATTTCCTCCAACTCAGAGAATAGAATGCAGTTCCCCGTAAACTGAAAACAATCAACTCGCTGAGCCTATTCAAGAAAGAACTGAAAAATTGGATTTCAAACCTTCCTAGATCATTCACCCATCAACTGATCGATATAAAGAATAATTTCTGAAATGAAACAATGGGACCAAAAGAATGTTCTACATACAGAAGTCTTCGTTTTTATTTTAGATTAAGTTTTCTTCAATTAAAAATTATTGATACAATAAATCTCAAATAGCTATATACGTGTATTTGTGTTTATGTATACGTTAATTGATCTTTCGTCAACATTCCTTATCATTTACTATCATTATTTTCTTTCATGTTCCATGACAATCATATGTTTTTGTGGATTATCACTCATACTTATTCATTCATAAAACATTTCATGATATAATACTATGCAAGTCATGTACAAAAATATCATCAAAACCATTCAACTACCATCCTAAATTATTATTCATTACATTATTTACTCTGTCATTTGTTGAATAAATATATATTATTATTATTAATAAAGGTTCCAAACGATGCATTGCACGTACGGGTATAAATATTGAAAACTAATTTATCATTATCATAAAAATAATAGCTACATTCAAACTTTATCGTTGGGGATCTCACGTTAAAAGGTAAGACCTCGTTAATACTTAGCTCGCACAAGTTTCTACTTCTGAGGGTTGTAGTTCGTAAGGATGCGGAAAACAGATTTTAATCAAATTTTTTTAAAACAGATTTATATTGAAACATTCCAGATTGTTTCATTATAAATTGTAGTTAGTAAATTATTTGAAATGGTAGGTGACTTTGTCATTGTTATTGACTGCTTCAGTAAGCAGTCTCTGCCAGGTTGAACAGTGCATTTTTTAAATTTTCTCCAAGTCATTTCAGGAAATAGTTACCCGAAGTAAGTAATTCAGTAATTCAGTAATTTTCATTCATTCAATAACATACTTATACATCAAATATTCCAAATAATATATGGGTTACACCTAGGTATGAAATATACCTGCAGGATTATAAATCACCTACATCTCAAATACATTAAATGGATATGCTTGATAGATGAAATGAGTGAAATCGTATGGCTCTACAATTCTAATGGTTTTAGCGACTTGTTGGCAATAGAGCTAGGAAAGTCTGTATTTCAAATTTAAAATTTATTAATAGGCGAATGATATCAGAGGTGAACAGTATTCATTTTAGAAAGAGTTTGGGTTTCTCTGTATACAACCTTTCAAGGCAGTTTTGAATTTTCTTCTAACATTTATTGTTTTCAGGTTATTAGAAAGAAGATTGAAAAATGTTGGGACATAATAAATGAGACTTCTTTGAAAATGGGTTTTTCTGAAAAGTGGAATTTGTAATGTGACTATACTTGACCTTGTTATATTATATTATAGTTTTTTTTTTAGTTTACCGATGTTTAAATAGACCCAGATAATGCTTCTGTAAATATATAAGCAATTTAGATTCATTATCGGTGTACTACTGTAGAGTAATGTGGTTAAAAATAGTTTCTCTATTTTGTAAATAATTTTCAACAATTTTTAAGGGATCGGTAATATTATTATATTATGATGTAATGTAGTAACTCAGAAAAGATTTAGCCAAAATGCAATACAGAGTTGTTAAATTATTTTTGGATACGATGTTCACAGATTGTAAAATTTATTCATCAGCAATCGTATCCTTTTGATCAAGTGATTTACATTTTCGTCTCACCTCATGTGTCGGTTAAGGAAAACTCCTAAGTATTCAATCGACGATGTCTTTGTTATTTCGTGGCATTGGTACTGTAGACTAGAGCAATCTGGTTTGTGAATTTTAATTGTTTTTGTGTTGGGAGAGAAAAAGTGATAAATTTTGTTTTTTGTATATTTATACTCAATTTTTTAATACCTAGTTATCCATAATCTAATTTTACCCATCACTTAATTACTCAGATTACGCTTCGCTCAAAGAATTTATTATTTTTTCATCTGATTGTTACCGGAATTGCTGAGGAGAGTAGTTTGATGACTACTACCTAGGAGCTTCTGGATTATTTTTTCTTTTCAGTACATTTTTCGATGAAACCGTTGAACATGAAAAAGTTTTTTACATATTCCATGAAGTGTTTTATGTTCGATCATTCAATCAATTCATTTGCTCATTATCAATACAACAGATTTAGCATCGTTGAAGTAGATAAATATCGTAAAAAACATACACTTTAAAATGGCGAAGCAATGAAACTTGGAGTTGAAAATTTCATTCACATCATAAGGGCAGAGATCAACCAGCAGCCCTTTTGTACTTTATTGAATTTAATCATATGCAATTTACTCATATATCTTGGTAGATGGTTGAAGAGCCTTATAGCCATAGTAAAAAAGCTATTATGAGTAATTGCCAGTCGATGTTGTGACATAAGAAGATTAAGGCTATTTCTGGTCAAATATTCATGGTTGCGAATAACTTGATATAGATAAGCCATTGAAATATGTATAATGGTTAATATATTAAGTTTTTTTAATAGAGATTTCAAATAGAATTCAATTTTGTGAAACGAAAATACTTTTCTAATCAGTTGAAAGTCTCCAAAAAACCAATCCGCATGACAGCTTAGATTGATACAACCCCATGTAAGCGGCTCTCGAAACATGAGAGGTAACAAATTGATTGCTTCTACGAAGCATGTGAAGAGTATTTCATCAGTTCGGACTTCCATTGTCTAATCTAATATAAATTGATTTGAAAACCTCGAAAAAAAAACAATTACAAAAATTAATAAGGTTAACCGAAAATAACAATTTTATTGAACAAAAAACAAATAATTAACATACAAGCTACAACCAAACAAAAAAATTAAAATATTAATGAAAGCTAAAAAATAAAGATTACAAAATTATTGTTAGCAAAAATGAAAAACAAATTGAAAAAATCAATTAAAGAGGTGATGAAATACACCACAAAACATTGTCAACCACCTTCAAATAAACATTTGAAGAGTGCTGGACAGCTTAGTGAAGATATCTTTGATGTGATTTTAGATTTTTTTTCAGGGCATTTGCAGTTAGTTGCTTTGGATATTTATGTTCAGGGTGATTCTTATAAATAATAGTATCATTGGCATACTGGATCGTGTTGAGGTGGTTCATATGGTGTGGAAGATGATCAGCAGAAATTAGGAATAGTAGGGGTCTCAAGATTGACCCTTGAGGCACATCTGGTGTTACACTCACTGCTGGAGATCTCACACTACTTTGTTCGACAACCTGCTTCCGTTCGGAATGTAGATGTGAATTCACTTATTTAACCTATTTCAGAATATTAATGATAGGTGTAGATTTTTGTTATAGTTGCATTGCTACGGTCTTGAGAAGATAATTATTGTTTTTATGAAGTATCACAATTACCATTCGAAAGAAAATGAATTATTAGATGCGATATGTAAATAGAGATACCTTACTTACCGAAATTATATAATGTAGATTTAACTAGACAAACGCTTTCTCCGCATTCACAACACGTTCTATTATGATTCGAAGATTGTTCATAGCGTGCAGCAAATTGGAGATCGAAAATAATTACCACAAAAGCTGGAAAATTTCTATATTGCACGTCGGTTCGGCAAATGAAGTATAACGGCACGATTGAATAGCTTGATTATTCTGGTTCCGACAGGCACAGTTCAGAGGTTATTCAAAGAAGTAAGAATTTAACACAACAATGCATTATCGAACAGCAGCAATCTATTCAATTGGGTCGTTCATTGTTTTGGGAAGGATGTTGTTTTTGCTTGTTTAAATGGAGTTTTATTCTGTAGGCACTCGGAAGCGGAGAATCGACACAACAAGGTCCTATCGACCAGTATTCAATATGTTGGAGTAAGTATTTTCATTAGGAAAGAAGTTTTGATTATACTGATATTGTTAGAAAAATGTGATTATATGAATATGAAAGAATTTTCTGTATTATTTGAGAAGTCTACATTCTGCCAGGTTTTTTTTTAATTTCATTTGGGAATTACCACACTTCAATTTCATATTTCCTTCAAGACGACGAAATTTAGAACTCATAACGTATTTAGTTCTACGAGGGGTACTAATATAGTAACAAACATTTTTTGATAAAAATATTTATTCCCATTGAGGACTGTACGGAGGATGAATCATAAATTAGATATTTTGACTGCTCGAAAATTCATCTGTTTGACGGGATGTGTGACAGCTCGCATTGTCATGATGGAGAATTATTCGTCTTTGGCGGTTAATTTTACGAATTTCTTCGGAGACTTCCGGTAAACGAATGGTCATGTACCACTCAGAATTAACGGTTCCACCTACGTTCCTCAATCCTGCTCACAATTCTGTCATCAATTATATTAATTATAATTTCAATATAATTTTTCAATTCATCTACATTATTGTTTTATTTCGTACGAGGAGGCCACTCAATAGGACCATTTGTAGAAATGCATCTGTTTTCAAAACAGTCTCGCAACATTCTTTCGATGTCACTGAAATTATGTGCTGGTGCTCCATCCTGCTAAAAATAGATCATGTGATGAGCCTCCAGATCAAGATCACCGAAAAACTCCTCCAACATGAATTAATGTAACGCGGTCCGTTCAAAGAACCATGTTATTGAAATGGACCGGTAATTTTGCCTCTGAATGGACTACAATAAACAATAATACTTTATCTTCCCCTTGAAGAAGATCACTTGGTGATCGAAACACGTGTCGAGGTATGAAAATAACGATTTGGTGTTGGGAAAAAAACTCCAGTAATATTTATTACTACACCAAAGGTTCCAAACAGTACATCATAAGACCATAAATACTTGTGGGGATAGACTGGAAATGGAATATGTCCACTCCAATAATGGAAATTTTTTCTATTATACATCCTACAATTTTAAAAATCAGACTCATAGCTCCATAAAATTTTTCTATAAATTTTAGATCTTGTCTGTATTTATTAATAAATCACCGACAAAAACCCAATCGTTTCTCAGGGTCACAAGGTTCCAGTGTTTGCACTGGTCTTAACTTATAAGGAGAAATATTATGTTCCTTCAGAATTCGTTGAACAACAGACGGTGCAACAGTTATTTCTCTATATGAATTTGTGATGAAATTATTTGGATTTTTTTAGTTCTTGTCTTCTTAAAAACGTTTTCATTGTTTACGAATCGACGATGAAAGACAGCAAAAAACGCCGATTAGGTAAGTCACCAATGTGGAACGAATTGCTGTAATAATCGAGTGTTCTTACGCTATTTTTCTGACAAATCAGTAGGATTCTAACATTACATTTTTTCTAATAGGAAAATGGCTTTTCGAAAAATATTCTAACAGTAATGGAGAGTTACAATAGTTTATGACATTGTGGATTCTGGCTTTCGCGGCATAGATTTTCTTTGTAACGATCTTCATTCGGGTTCGAAAACTGTCGTGGTTTGGAACTGTTTCCTAACGTTTCGCCAGCACGAGTGGCTGGCATCTTCAGAGGTTTACTCATCTTGATGGTTCACCGATGACTAGTGATTTCTCGTATATTGACTCAAGCCTTTCTTGTTGATGCATTACTATAGGCCGAATTGTTTTTACCCGTTGATGAGATTACATTACATTGCACTGTTGCCACCTTAGCATCTTTTAGTATGGGATTCCAAATCCGGTTGAGAGTTATCACCTTCTCTTTTCGGTTAAAGTTTTCCGTATGTTTATGGATTTCTATAATAATAATCTTCACTGGAATATAAAATCTAATAAACATATCTATGAGTGTAATAATAACACTAGCACAATGAAATATAAAAAAATGTATGTAAAAAATTTTAAATTTGAACAATTTGAGATTTAAACTAGCATGTAGCCAGACAGTAAATATTACATATAGGGATTTCCGTAACATATGTAATATATAATTAAATATAGGTACATATATACATTAAATCATTATTGAGATAGTGATATAAGGTTTTATTGCGGATAAAAATATCCTAGTGAACAATTGAATACAATCAAAAACAATAAATGAAAAAACAATAAATTATATCCAATAATATCCCAAATAATTCCACATAAATATACAATTTGTATTGTATTATTTTTTTAATTATTTAAATGCTCTTTTGAAATCTTTCAAAATGGATATTTTTTTATTTCTTCAGGTAATTCATTGAACCCGTGGAAGCCCTTGAAAATTTACGAATTCATGGTACTTTCGAATGCCGGTCTGTTTATATGTATATTATTGGAATTTCTTGTATTGTAATTATGAATATTTTTATTGAATTTGATGTAATCTCTAAAATATTATGGTGCCATTTCATTTACAATTTTGTGTACTAGAGTCATTGTAAAATAGTAGAGTCCAGTTTCAACTGACAACCAATTCAAACAATCAAGCATACTTTTTATGGGGATACGGAGATTTGTTTTCAAGATTATTCTCATCCCTCGATTTTGTAGTTTTTGTAACATATTAAATTCATTGACTTCAAATAAAAATAGTAACGACGCACAATAATCAAAGTGTGGTTGAATAATTGTATTGTAAACTGTTATTTTGGACTGCGTTGACAAATTTTGTGCTATTCTCCTGAAAAAATATAGTTTTTCGATATTTTCTTATGTATATATTCAAAGTGATTGTCAAAATTTAAAAATTTATCCAGTTTGAAACCAAGGTACAACACAACTTAAATTTTTTCGTTATTGATATTGAGATTTAAACCGTTGATATCTAGAGAACTGTATTTATATTTTGTGGTGAATATCATTACTTTTATTTTTGTTACGTTCAACTTCAATTTCTCAGTGCATAAGTACTCCTTAACCGCTCCTCAAATCCTATTCATTTCATGAATAGCTCTATCTGAATTCATATCGCTACACATAAGCAACGTATTATCAGCAAATAGGTTTATGAACTCAGATTCAAATATAAAACAAAAAAGTGGGCCCAGAACGCTACCTTGGGGAACACATACATCAATGTTGTTTTTTTTTTCATTTGATATTGCATCTTTAAAACGGAATTTCTGTTTTCTATTGTTTAACTAATCACTGAACCATTCTAACACCTTTTCATCAATCCCATATTGAGCCAATTCCAACAACATAATTTCTCTATCAATCGTCTCAAATTCTCTTTTTTAGTCTAAAAATACAGCAATAACATATTTCTGGTTATTCAAGTCAGTTTTAATATTACATATTGTGAGCTATAATGCTGTTTCACATGAGAAGTTTTTACGAAAACCCGATTGATTATCTATCAAAATTGAATTTTTAGTGACGTGATGTAATAACTGATCATATCCAGCAAGTTCCAGAATTTTTTCAATTGGGGTCAAAGTATTAATGGGTCGAAATTCACTGGCTTTATTGGTGTTTGCTATTTTTGGAATAGGAATAACCGTACTGCTTTTCAATTTATATGGTTTTTTTCCTGTCTATAGAGATGTATTAATTGAGTTCAGAATAATATGACCGATAGTTTCGAAGACCTCTTTGATCATTTTACAGTTCACCGTTTCATATAAGGAGAATTTATTTTCTAGGTTACTATTTTTCGCAAATCTATCATAGTGGCTTTCCGTACAAGCCGACTCTCGTATCCATGATCGGGTGCAAGTAGTTTCACATCTTCAAACACTATCGTATGGTCTCCTTCACTAAATGCGTGTTCTGCTGCTGCCGATTTTTCTATTTGACCTGATTTACAGTTTTCCCGATGTTCATTCAGCCTTGTACCCACGGTTTATTTGGTAGTACTATAAACTTTTCCGCAGGTGCATGGTATACGATACACCCCTACAGCTGATAGTGGATCTCTTTTGTCTTTCGCAGATCTCAGGATTTATTGTATTTTCCTGGAGGGCTTGAACACTGTTTTTATGTTATGATTCCTCAATATTTGGAATCCCATACTGAAAGATGCTAAGGTGGCAACAGTGCATTGCAATGTAACTTCATCAACAGGTAATAACACTTCGACCAATAGCAACGCATCAACAACTAGTTTTTTCTAATTTTTTAACCGAAATAACAAGAAAGTTCAATTTTGAAAATGAATATGAATATAAAATATTCTAGCAAGTTTACAATCTTACACATATGTCGAATGTTCATTCATTGGCCTGAAGCGTAAAGTGATTTATCGATGAATTTCTTCTTGGCAAAACGGAGCCCCAATATTTGCTTGGTTTGCCATCGTCACTAAAAACTTGGACCCAAAAAGGTCGATGAAAAACTGATTTTTCCTCCACAAAGAATGACTTTCGTTGACAATGATTTATGACATTTCATAATATAGTTAAGAATATTTGACAAATATCATTTCAAGAAAGTTTCAAGGCAATTTATATACTCATAATAATTCTGTTCTATCGAATCAAACGCATTTTTATTCAACCGCATTAATATGACGCTCTCGATTTTCTGTAATGTAGAAACACGGCTTCAGTATTATCATTATGGCAAACATATCTTAATTCGCAAAATGAATGCGACTAATGGAATGGCTTTGAAATGAAAATTATTGCTTTGTGAAATAATACCAAATAGCTCAGTGGTATCGAGTGAGTGGTAAACCATTCTGGTCACGTGTTACAGGAGTTCAAATCCCAGCGCATTTTTTTTGCTGTTAGTAACAAAATATGGTCATTCGTATAAGTACCAAAATTGGGTGTTTGGACAATCATGGGGTTTTATTTGCCAATGTTTTTGCGAATCGAAAAAAAATACCATTTCATGAAATATTGTAAAACCGTGACTGTCAATTTATTTTTTGTTTTCGGCATCAACAACCCCATTGAAAATGCTACTAGTTAGTCCATTCAACCGAATTAGTAGCATCAATAATAACGGAGTTAACGATGGTGCCGACTTGGAACAACCCGTATAGTTCAGGAGAGAAAAGGTAACAAAGTTAGAGTTCTAGAGCTATGAGTGTTTTTGAGGCTTCATATCAGCAATGATGAAAGATTCCCAGAAACAGAAAACCTATTTACCAACCACCCAACAACACCTGCAACATTCAACGATAATGGGCTTGTTTTATGATTTTTGGTTTATAATTCACTTGATATGAATTTTTAATTGAAAAACAGTGCACTTTGTTTCATCTTTTTAAGTACCGTAGTTTTCCCGTAATTAATTATTGAAAATCGAATGTGGTAGGGTGGTGACGTCACGGCCCTATTCCCGCTCCTTGTTTGATTGACCAATAGGAATAATAGAAATAGTCAACATTTCCAAATCATGAAATTTAGGTAGCCTATAATCATCAATTTGATTATGGAAGTGCATATGAATCCGTTAACGTTTCAGTTAATGAAATATTTTTCACATGGAATAAAATGTACACGAAAAATCATGTTTGCAATCATGTGTCTAAAATCAGTACACAAAGTCGATAGATCACAAAATATTTACCTAAAATATGATTTTACGCATTATTTAAGAATATACAGTTATGAAAATCAGAAAATATAACAAACTGGATTGAAGGATCATTTCAAATATTCAATTTATACTACAATCCTCAATCTGTACAACTGTGCAATTCATTATAAAAAAATTCCAACATACATACCTCTTTCTAATACAGCTACTAAATTCAAGCGTTATGGGCTCGCTTGGGTAATCTGTTGATTCTTCCAAAACATGAGAGGATGGTTGAATGAGGTCAAGTATAGACAGAATTCATTGTACTCTAACTGATCCAAAAAAAGCTTCTGAGGTAATAGTACCATTAATCACATGATAAAATCTAATGAATTTTGTTTCATACTTTCAGTAACAGGATTAACTCCAGATATAAAATTTGATGAATTTTGTATCATTCTTTTAGTAACAGGATTAACTCCAGATAATACTTTCTGTGGAGAATACTTGAAGTTGGAATAAAAAAGTGTGTCATCAAATTCAATATTTTCGTTCCCCTTTCATTTGTCACTATTTAAATGATTTCTATAAAGACTTGGAAGAGTAGAAGGATTATAGCTCTTTCTTTTCAATAATTTCACCCATTTTTTTCTCATCATTTTATTTTTTAGGAACCTAAACTCATTATATGAACCAATGCGCTTTTTGTTTTCTTATGCCTTTCCACACAAATAAAATCAACACGAGAATGTACCCTATTAATATTCAAATATATCTCTAAAATACTTTCAAAACATACAAAAACTGAACTCGATGAAAAAACAAATTATCCCTACGCGAGCTGTCACCTAAGAAAAACTTGAAACTCAATGTTGCAAAAACAAGCAGAATGGATCCAATATGACATACATTTTCAATGCCGAATAAATCAATTAATTGTGATATGGTTACCCAATTTTCCTGAGAAAATGAACGATCAATTGAAATTTTCTGAAATTACTCATTCATTTAATAAATGAAGCCAGCAAACAAATAAATATACAATAATAAGGTCGCTAGAATCCACAGATTAAGCATAAAAATGGACACTAATATCTGCGTTGATAACTGATATAGTAGAAGTTACATCTAAATGAATTTGCGAATAAAATTGAACGAGCTGTGTTTTCAAATGGTTTTCGAATGCTTATGAACCCTGATGAAATAAATCTATTATGCATTCATGACACCCACCAAAAAATAAGAAATTCAATGATACTGGTA
>WOGN01005626.1:0-13051 GCA_015342105.1 Leptinotarsa texana
CCTCCCTACTCTACAGATACAGATACTATTGGAATTATAAAATCCGTTAGAAAGTTTATCAAGTCCTTGGCAAAATGAACCAAGTGCTTAAAAGAAAATATTGAAAAAACTTCCCCGAAACACAATGAAAATACCTTAGGGCAATGTACGTCAAACTTTCAAAGATCTTGGCGACACTACCTGTTTCCACATGTACCCTAGAAGGGGTTTTTTCTTCTCTGAAACGCCTCAAAACTTATTTAAGAAACTCCACAAGCCAGGAACGACTAAACGGTTTGGCGTTAATGTCAATCCACTGTAGAATTGACATATACACCGAGGAGGTAATTGATTTGTTTGCTGCAAAGAAAGCTAGAAAACTAAATATGATTATGTACAAAGATGTTAATATTTTTGTAATGGTTTTCTAATAAATATATATTTTCATGTAACACCATTTTCTTTCTTTCGTTATTTTTATATTTCATGTTTTTCTGCTGTTCCGCCAAACCAAACCCCCCCTAAATTGTTTTCTGGCTACGGCCTTGAAAGAGATAATGTTTTACAAATAATAAACAAAGACTTGGTTTGGAACAACAGAATATACATCATTGAAAGAATATATCTGCACCTTTATTGCATCTACCTGTAGGAGATTAAGCGACTAAGCTTCGAAGTCATTGCAGTATATGAATAAAATGAATGCAAATGATAAAGCCGTCTCTTCAGTCATTACATTGCTGACAGTTGAATGAATATATTTTGTTCTATCTCTGTAGCATTAGCTCGAAGGAAATCCACCACAATTGTCATTTCCTCTGAAATACCAAAACATATTAGATTTGATGACACAGCAGACAACTTCTGAGAAAGCGTTTTGATATGACGTAAAAAATTTATTCTGAATTTTGAGTAAGAATTTTCATTTGAGGAGGTGAAAATGTATTTTCATAATTATAAATAGAACGGTTTATTGGCATTTGAGCAAAAATAGCAAGGTATGCAAGTAGCCCATCCATCTCCAGCTCTATCTTTGAGTAAGAAGTCTGAAACGATATAGGTTTCTATTTAGTCGACATCTCAATATACGCTCATTTTGTGTTTTCTCTATCGTCTCTTAGATGGCGAGGTAGGTTACGAATAAGTTGGATTTATTTTTAGTAAAATTTCAGTATTGATGTAGTGATTATTGAATGGTATTTCGCGTTTTTCAGAAAAGCTCTGTGTTTACATTAGTGAAAAATAATACAGTGGTGGTGAGTGTTAAAAAAATTGAGTACATTATTGATATTGCATAAAATAATTTGTGTTGATCAGTAGTGTATCATAATTTAAAGTCAACTTTGAAGATACTTATTATATGCAACATCAAGTTAATTAAACAAAATTCAGAAATTTTCAACATTCATTGTTACTGGATATTTAATAGATTGTGTATTTATTCCATCAACTATTAGGATTAACAAAATTCAACAACAATGAATAGGAATGAAAGAATAGAATGGTCAATATCCTTTGTTTCATTTACTAAATGTACACAGAGAAGGGTGAAGATGAAAATGGTAAAATTAAATTGCGCGTTATATACAATTTTTGTCAAAAGTACTGAAACAGTTTTGGAAATATTTCCACAATCGTAGGTACTTATAAGTTTTGTTATAGTACTCAAATTTCAGAGAGATTATTGCTATTTTTGCATTCTTTCAGTTTCAAGTATCTAATATCAATTTTGAAATAAAATCGATGTCAGGAAAACAAAATTTTCCAATATTTTGCAAAAATACATCTCAATTCTCTCAACTTGATCTTCATTTATTCACAGTAAATCTAAAATTAGGCGGCTGACAATCCTTTCACATTATTCAGGCAAAATATTGTTGGATTTTTTACCATGTAGCAAAATGAAAATAAATTAAAATGACTGGGCCTGATTATAAGGTAGAAATAGAACTTTTGCATTATACCTATCACATAAACCGAAAAATAGCAAAATCGCTAATTGCGTTTTTTAGTGAAAAATTTGAAAAATTGATTTTGAAAATAAGACAAGTATTGTCAACTGATTTCCAAGTAGTAATGTGATAATGTAAATACTTATTTCATTGTTCTTTTAATTATAATTTGTCAATTTCTTTGTGCTGGTGATATCAGCAATGTAAAATGTAATTAAACGTAAATGTCGATGAAGGTGAATAAACTCCCAACCAATTTGAATATGAATAAGTATTCACATATAAGTGGCACACGCTTTTGTCGGAACATGGTGTTTATTATATGACATTTTTATCAGAATTTGTAGGTACCTTGAAAAAAACATTTTTTTTGACTTTGATATGAGTACAGTACCTAAGCGATATGAAATGTCGTTTTGTATTTGTCAGATGAGCAAATGTGGCTTAGATAGTTTTTGAAAAAAGCATGGCAAAATGAAATTATTTCAAGAAAGGAAAAAATGATCGGTAATATTTTTTAATTTTATATCCGGAGGTTTTGGTATTTTAAGAAGGTGTAAGAAGGTAAGTGAACTTCAAAGTCCTACTTTCATTAACTCAATATTAGACTGAATTGACAGAACTGACTATTCTAAATCTGAAGGAACATCATTTCCTATAATTCATTTAATTTTATAGCATTAAAAGAGAATCAAACAACTTGTGTGACCACGGTTTGAAACAGAAAGGATAAGGTAAAGCGAAAATTATTTTTTTAATCTTACCAGGTGGCAAGTCCTAATACAAGAGCAATATACTCTAACAGTAAGAGATATAGAGTCGGTTTCAGAACTTATTTGAATGACGTTTCGAAATTTAGGATATTCCAATTATTTCAAAATTACAACATCCAACACTTCTTTCTTCAAATCATAATTTATAAATATCGCACCTATTTTACAATTTCACTGTCACTAATTTTGTCTGAACTAATATACCTCTGCAACTCGTATACATACCCCGTAAAAATTCTTCGGACTCTTTTCGTTCTTTGGGGAATCCTGACGCATAGTTGGTGACAATGTGACGTCACGATATAGCAGTCTGATGCCCAGGTTCAGATGCCCACCTACTTTGGGGAGCCACTAACGTAACACTATTTAATTCCCAATTAACGTACATGTAACTTAACAGTCTGTGCAACCATTAAAAAAGTTGTCTTAAAATAAAGCGAAAACCGTCAAATCGCTTCACGATTAGCTGAAAGAGATATCGTTTATTTTCAAGAAATAACGATTTTTTTTATTATAGAACATAAAGATCAATTAACAGAGACAAGAGACAAAAAAACCACCTCAAAAGTGCTGCTTCGTTCTCTCCTGTTCATAAAAGAGGGCATATGCCTCCTCACTCACAAGTGAATAAGATGAAATTGGGCACACATGTGAATCGTTGTATACATGCCACGAACCACTATAAGAGTGTCTGCAATATGCTGTGTAATGCCCGTTGAAAGTCGTCCCACTGTGATTCGAAAGTGCATATTGATTATAACGACAAGAGGCCACATTGTCTGCTGCATAATTGCTCATATCTGATCCTTCTAAAGGAAAGTCGATGACATTATTCAATTTGTCTCTGAATCTTACCGTTTGAGAGAAAATACTGTGAAATTTATGGATTGATAGGGACATTGTGCATTTTCTTCTTTCCTTGCACCTCGAACACGTTGGTTTTTCATCTCCATCCAGAGTTTCCTCTCTAGTGAAGGAATACAGGCATTGTGACAAACTCAATTGGTCAGTTCTTTGTGGTATGGCGAGGGAAAAATCCCAAAAAGGATTGAAGGTTACTGAAGAGTGGATTTTAATTGACCAACGAAATTGTCTACAATTTTAGAGTTGTTCATGTTTAAATATCACAGCCAGAACTCTTGCGCTTTTCCGCTGTAACTCAAATTTTCGTCGGTTTAGGTTTCTCAGTAATTCTATTGAGGTCCTCATGTAAACCTTCTAAAATATATCGAAGGAATTCCTGGGCGTCTTGATGGGCAGAATTCATGAATCGAGGAGCAAATTTTTGAATCTGACTTTTCAAGTAAGCAGTGTTTATTATCAAAAATTGATAATAATGCCAACAAACACATAATCTAAAGAAAACACTTTTCCCAAATCAGAAGAAAAACATTTAGAAACGCGCCTCGGGAGAAGGTGTTTTTTGTTCTGGTGTGGGAAAAATATTTTAGATTAATTTTACTCCAGAGGTTCCAATTCTACCTATCAAATAAACAATAATATTGAAAATAAGGTACCTAAAGTAGAGCAGTTAAAAAATCTAAAGAAAACTCACATAAAGCGATATCGTCATTGAAAACAAATGAGAATTTGTATAACATGCGTAAGTACATCCACAGTGGAAACGCGTTGCCAAGAAAGGCAACTAATTAAAGTATTTCTTGAATATGAAAAAGTTTTCAGTGTTTCTCAGGACTCGTGGAAAATTGAAACAAAACTGCCTCAAAATCGAACCTTGGAGTTCTCTTGCGTTCACATGAGAAAAAATTATTTCCTTGTAATTCGAAGTTTATATTCGAAAGTAGGTTAATTGTATGATTTTCACTATAAAGTGTTTTATAAAAACTGCGACACGTGTTTCGCTATACAATAGCTTCCTCAAGCAAGCTTGGGGAAGCTATTGTATTGGAGTTTCATCAAGCATCGGCCAGTTCTATTCAATTACGAAAGTAGGTGTTTCGAATGTATATGAAAATAACTGCGTAATTTATACACATTTGTGAAGAATTTTATTATTGTATTTCATTTTTCTTTTTTTCGAAATTTCCCCACCTTCTTTATGATGGTAGCGAAGTAACAAACCAAAAAGTATTTTTCACCACTATGTTCTCAATTTCAAGAAATTTTTACATCGGATTTGATATCTCATACAACAATACCCGTGCCTGGTAATATAATGTTATATCCTTTTCTTTGTCTCTACAGTTTTCCATTTACTTTAATTTTTTTCAGTCGGTGGAAGGTGGGAAAAATTTCCATCCTCCCAAAACGCCTAATTCAAGAACTCCCCGTAAAAAGACTAAAAAATGTTTCGTGTTGGTCAAAGCTATAGTTATTTTTTTTATCAATATATCTACTTATCCCCGGTTATAAGAGGATTAAAATGTGACATTGCCTAGTCTGGATAATTCACTAATCCTACAGTAGTCGAAACCATATGTAGTAGTGTATGTGTATAACTAGTTGACAATCTAGATTTACTAACACGAATTCAGCCAACCTTTTATACCAGTGGCGGACCTTGGGATCTGGTGCATGGAATTGCTATAATGCCAAATAAGTAAGAGACAGTTTGCAAAATACAAACCTAGTCTTCCCATTACTTACTTATCACCAAGCAGTATTTGGTTGAAGTATAACTGTTTTCCAAGATTCAGAAACTTTTAATTATGTTATTCATATATTTTGTTTTGTTACGAACTATCCTCTGTTACCAATGTTACGTCTGTGCGTGGGTTATAAGCTTATTCAATCAGACTTTGTAATCAACGCATTTATTTCATTCGTTTCTATCGTTTGAAGTATGTTGTAACGTGTGATTCCTAACACGGGTTGGACGATAGCAAGTGAAAATCGAGCGTTCAGCCTGGAGCTTAAACTATCGACTCACACATCGGTCGATTGACTGAGTGAACAAAGCACTCACGTCGAACCGCCCATAACTAATTCAATCTGCCTTTCATGTCGGCGCTTTCCCCTTATATACCACATTCGAACATTCACTCCTCAGAACCAGTATCCGATAACACTGCCAATACTTATGAATATGTTGATAGAAAAATGGTAAAAAAACTCCTTGAGATATATTATATAAAAACGAAGGGCGCTGAAGGGCCATATAACATTTTTATTTCAATATCAAAAGTTCAAACGGTCAATTAACTATAACCGGAAAAATCTCGGAAGAGCCAAGACCATTGTGGAATTTTGTGGAACATTGCGTAGGCTATTCGGAACTTTTTTTGTATATGTAGGGCTACGTATTGGTAGGGGTATATAAAGCAAAATCAGTATACCTCCTATAATTTCAATGGCACACAATCTCATATCAGCTCCCTGAACGGAGCCTGGTACCTCCCTCGTACCGTTGATAAAATTCTCACAATCAAAAGTTTGTTCTCAACTATCAATTTCAATTTTGAAATAAGTAAGTTTCCAAATACCTAAAGACAACACAAAACAAAGATGCTACTGCAGCCTTCAAAATGATTCACTACGTAAAACGCCATTGCAATATATCTTTATCACGCGTGTCGCACGCATCGCCTTGCCAGTCCGTTTGAATTTATTCGAAAGAATACAAAAAATACATGCGTATGCCTTATTCTATTATATTTTTAGTGCTCTAGTTTTTTACCTATAGAATTTTAGTGTTTCCTTATTACACCGTTGGGCTTAACCCACCTCTGTTACATACAGGATATATTAAAGGAACTACATATTTAGATGGAATTTTTAAACAGTCCATTTAAATCTGAAACCATGTTTTATATAGAAACATTAGAAAGCTAAGAATTTCGTATATACAAATGCACATGAAGAGACGATTAATAGCTCCTGTGAGAGAGGAAGTGAATTAATAAATGTACCTAGTTGGCATGCGTTGTTTAAATTACTCATTACTTTGTTAGTAGTGAAATCTATCCTGCGAATGAATGATGCATAAAAAACATTTGCAATCCAAGAAGAGGAAATACAAACAACGGAAAAGTGAGTTTTCAATTGTGTGCCTGAACATTTTTAACATCATGGTTCTTGTAACTCCGACAATAATTGGTATTGATAAAATAAACAATTGAGTAATCAACTGTTTAACAAACTCACATCCATTAGAAATAAATTGGTGAACAACAAAGGCCTATGTAGGGAAGAACAAACCAATTTTTTGGCGTTTACAACAACAGAGCTAAAAAAGTGCAAGTAGCTAATTGAAAATCTGATAATATACTCTGCAGCAGTTTGCATACGGGAATCATCGCTATTTTATTGAATAATTTAATTTGTTTCGATTCACTTGTTTATTTATCGCCAAACGCTGGCATTGAAATAAGTTGATTCATACAGGGTGTCCAACGAAAAAGAAACAGGAATATGATGATATTTTAGAAAAACGCAAGAACTCGTCAATTTTTTAACCTTTTATGTTGAGAAGGTGAACAAATCACCTGGCTGTATTCAGTTTTGTAGTTTTTTATACAGTTCCTTTTTTAACTCTCGTGTAACTTCTGTATTCTTTATTCATTGTTAGGTTGTTGAAATAGCTTGCTCACATTATCAACTAATTCTTATAAACAGTTACAACTTAAATAACAAAATGTTTTGAAAGAGCCACTTGTGGAGGCTTCAAAAGAGTCGTCTTCAGGATGCAGTACTGTTTCAGCTCCTCCTAAAGTCATTGCTGAAAAAGGGTCAAAACAAATTGGACAAGTATCTTCTGCTGATATTTCCACCTCATTGTAGTCATAGACTTCAACCTCTGGATGTTGCGGTTTACGGGACTTTCAAAACAAGATACTGAATAGTAATGAACGAGTGGATTGTGATTTAGGACTGATAAATAACTGATTTTCAAAGAAATGAGCAATTTTACAGTTTGTTAAGATTTATCTAACAGATAAATAGTTTATTAAGTGATTTTTATTTGCTGAAAGACTTTTTTTTGTAAAAAGGAACCCGGCTCTCTCATAGCACATGTCCAGCTCTTTCATACACATGTTGCGTTGAAAGAGCCGATTTCCCTTTTTTCTTTGAGTTACTATATTACTAATTTCTGTCATGGTATCTCATTTTTTTTATTGGATAACCATGACTATTAAACGAATTATCTACAAAAAGCAATTTTATTCAATAACCATCACCTGACGTTGACTATTTTTAATGTTTTTCAAAACTGGATCTTTCATTCACACTCTCCCATACTTCATTATACAGTTTTTTCGTAATTGCTATAGTACAGAAAGAGTTGTAAATGTCTAAAATTTCTATAGAACCAATTTCGTTAACCTTAACGAGTCCTATAAAAAAAGGTCATATAAGTTTTTCTCGTAAAACGATGCTCCTCATTTGGCTCAAAGAAATATGAATATAGTCAATAGCTTTCCCAGATGTAGGTATTCATACTGACAATCTCTAAATAAAAGGTTATTAGATATATTTTTTAAAAAATTAAAATGACTAAAATATATTTTAACCCGTTTTATAGATCTTAATGAGTACTATAATGCAGGTTATTATGAATTATCCCAGGAATTCATTAATTTAGGAATTCAGCGAGACATTTTAGAAATAGCACGATAGAGTTAAAATATTTTCTCAGTTTGAAAGCATTATTGGTGACCAACTCATGTGGTGTTGAATTCATTGAAACTACTATCATGCCTCACTTTATTCGTAGTATTCATATAATTGGTAAGCAATGCTAGTTTTCAATAATTGTAATGTATACAAATGAATCTATTAATCAAGTACATTTAGTTCACATAACATCGCTCTGACTATGGAATATAGTAACTGTCACAAATACTAATTCGTCTAGTAGCCACTGAAAGAGTAATTGACATGCTTTAGTTTTTGACATCCTTCGCAGATACGGAAGAAACATCCAGGGCCAATAATTGAGTAGAACTGAACGATACTGTAATGAAAATCCATATTAAAACTCATTAAAACAGTTTATTGTATGATTTCCAATATAAAGGGTTTTACAAAAACCGCGACAAGTGTTTCGCTACTTCCTCAAGCGCTTGAGGAAGCCATTTTAAAGCGGTTTTTGATGGTTTAAAACGTATTGGAAAGATCAAAAAGCTCGAAAAAAGGGTGTCATGTTTCGAGGTATGTTCTTCTTCGCTTTTGCGCAACGAAAACGATCCTTTTTTGGATCGGATTGTGGATCATCTCCGTCTACAATATGACACGTTCAGGACAGTGGACGGACACCGATGAGCTACCCAGGTACTCCCCATAGGCGAAAACTCATCAAATAAGACCATGGTTACTGTATGGTGGTCAGCGGCTGGTGTAATTTACTATAAATTTCTACAACAGAGTCCTATTGTGAGGAAATCGACGAAATGTACCAAAATTTGCTTCAGCAGCACTGGTCAACATAAGAGGTCCAGTCCTGCTCCACTACAACGCCCGTTTTACAAATGAACGTTCAAAAATTAAACGGATTGAGCCTCACCCAACAGTCTACCATCTTTTCAAGCACTTCGATAACTTTCTTACCGGTAGGATCTTCGCCAATCAGGATCGGTCAAAAACGGCCTCCTTCGACTTCATCGAATCCCGAGCACAAAATTGTAATGCCCTCGGAATTAATCAACTGTTGTTACGTAGGCAAAAGCGCACTGATTCAAATGTGGCTTATTTCGATTAAATTGAATAAGTATTCACTGAGATGTCACACTTCAATTTATTAACAACCAATATATTGCATCCAGGTAGGCATATACGGCCCTAACAACCAACGGCAAACGTAGATGCCTATCGTTATTCGAGTATAAAATGTCGCGAGTAGGTGCTGACAGAGAAGTAATTATAGTTGAGAAAGGATTTCGGTGGAAAGAACTCCAGAAACTTCCATCTGGTTGTTGAATATTTCGCTGAGGGCGACGTGGAATCAGTTATTGTCCAAGTTGCAGCGATAGCGAATTAATAGATTCCTAACACGTGTTAGGAATCACACGTTAAAAGGTAAGACCTCGTTAGTTCTTAGCTCGCACAAGTTTACAGTTTTGAGGGTTGCCGTTCGTAGGGACATTCATGAGTCTCACTTCTTAAAGAGACTACAGGGGTTACACTACGTTTTCATATAATTTCAAAATCTAAAAAAAAATCAATTAGATATATGTAGGTATTTTTTTTTTCAGGAATCATCATGTCAGCGGAATATGAAGATGAATCATCGTCGTCAAGTGGCGAATTAACTCCTACAAGAAAAAACAATTCACCTTCTCAGAATGTCCATCATAAGCCCTCGATTTTGTCTTCATTGAGAAGCGTTTTGATAGTATTAAGTACTGCGCTGATTTGTTTTGCTGCTGCTAGGAATTCTATAACATGGTGAGTTGAATTTTCGTCAAATAATAATAAATTGGTAGAAAAATTAGCTCAATAATTCTCCTAGATTTCCTAATTGAACACAGAATGATAAACACTTGCCAGTGTGATTTCAAAAAAAGGAGGCTATTGTCATTAGGCTCGTGTTCTGGGTAGGGCGTGTCTATAACACTCCACGCCACCTAAAAAGCATATCATCACATATTAATCTAGCTAGATACATTCTTGTGAGTAAAATATCTGGCCAAAGGCGGATTCGAATTCACGACTTTTGGATCGTGGAGACAAAATGATAAGTCGCTAATGTAACGGTGTAGAATCTTTCTTGAATTATTTATTCAATTGAAAAATAATCATTTTTCACCTGTTTACTCTTGATTCACTTACGTGATTCCCATCTGAGTCTCTGCTACACAAAATATATAAATGAACCAGATAATGTAAAATGTATTTGAAAATTATCCCATCTGAAACCGACATAAACGTATTTTTATATATGCAACCATTTATACATTTATACATGTATACATGAACTGTACAACATAAGATTCAATACAATTGAGGATGTTCATAATTATAGTACTAGATAAATAAACTGTTTCAATAGAGATCAGTCCAACAAATAGGTAGATATTAGATACTTTCACGGAATACACTTCCCGAGAACGGTTTTCCAAATGAATTTAATCTCCAGCGATTCGAAACCAATGTGAATCTTTAACTTTCACACAGGCATCGCTCTCAGAGCGCCTTAAGGATTTTTCTATAGTGCTTCTGTTTTTGTCCTTAAAAAAAAGATCATTATTAAACAAATTAAAATCAACTCCCAGAAACAACAAATTATAAATTGAAAAAAATGGAGAAATAAACTTTTACCGTTAAAAAAAATTTCATCACCAAGAACTTTTAATGCTGTTTCGGTCCGTTTATAGATATCCTCACTAAAATTGCAACTAATAAGCCTCGACCAACATAACAAAATTATATTAGTCGTGGAGCTTTCAGCTCCGGGTGAGACGAATATTGTCCCCTGACCCGACCAGTTCATCCTTCGAAAAAATAATAATAGAGTTAGTTCAATACTCAGAGCTTGACCTAATGATTTTCAGGCACTGTCAGAGATTTTGGGGTGCATCAGGAGATTTCTGGCAGGCCCAATGGGACAAAATCTTGGACACGATCGGCGAAGATCCATATAATTTGTGGGTTTATGGAACTTTTCTCATCACATTCGGCGTTTATTGGTTGTTTGGAGGCATTTATACACTAATGGACGTAACCAATAAACCTGCTGCCATCAGGAGGTACAAAATACAACCGGGGACCAACGAGCCGGTGGATAATAGGCGACTTTTGAAGGTGAATTGTTACTATTAAATAGCAACTGCTTTTTAATTAATTTTCTGATTCAATACAGGATGTTTCTTAATAACATGCTGATTCGGAAGAAATATCTAGTGCACATTGTTTCAAATTTGAAACTACAAGGTGTTTTGAACTTTACAGAATATTTTTTCAAATTTTTTATGTAACTTGTAATGATCATAATTATGTTTATTCGGGTCAAATTTTGCTGAATTTCAAAACATTATTTTCTAACGACTAATCACAGGTTTTGCATATACGTTTAGTTTGGACAATATATGGTTAGCTAAGTGACGTCCCGCTACGTCCAATATGGCAGACCGCCCTCCATGATACTAATTGAAAGGGTTTGCTGGAAAGAATACCAAAAATAACATGACCTCTAAATCGAATATGTCATACTCCCAAAGATGGTGGACTATGTTTTTTATGAACCTCATTATATGGATATCAAATGAAAGGGTTCAAGGGAAAGCAATCAAAATGGCGGAAAATACGATTTTTAAGAAAATCAAAATGGCAGAAAATGAGATGTCAAAATTTTAAAGAGTGATAATTCGGCAAAGGTTAGAGATAGTTTGGTGTGTGAAAATGTATTTTTCTTATCTTTTTTGCCCACATAATTAACCATAGCAAATAAGTATATTTTTGTGAAAATTAAAATAAATAAAGGCAGATACTTATAAAATTCAGAATTTTATTATAATTTTTAGCTCCAACATTAATAATTAAATAAACACGGAGCATAACTGACATAACAGTGATATGAAGTACTGCTACAATAGACGGCAGTTTGTTTTTTGGGATTCGAGTAAAGTCTTTCCTAATATTAGTTTTTGCAGCTATAAAGTCTTCAGTATAACCTTCGGTTATTGTTGATGATCTCCAACCCCCATGCCTCTTAACGTCGTTATATCTGCATCAGAGTCAATTGACAATGTAGCAGAACTTCTGTGGAAACAATAACCAGAAAATTCTTGTGGGTTTGGTAATTTTGAAAATCTAGCACTAGTGTTAGTGGCGTATCTACACTATTCTCTTTAAAATGATTCAATGACTGAAGATTGAAAAATTATGTTGTATAGCAAAATTGTCTTTTAATTCATAAAAAATTTACAATGTGCTTCACTAAAAATATCTGGTAGTTATACCTGTAGTTCGAAAGTCAAATATTTGAAGAAATTCTCATAAGAAGTTTTTCTCTTAAAATGAGCTGAAAAATTACTTTAAACATAAGCATGTTATAAAAAAATACTCTGTATGATAACAACATTTTTGAATTTGTACTAGTTGATGACAATCACTTTCAGGTTATTTGGTATGTTCTGGTAAATCAGTTGATAGTTGGAATTCCATCATCGATGCTTATGTATTGGGTGATGAAATGGAGAGGGTATCCTCCTCTCAGAGATTTGCCAACATTCCACTGGGTACTGTATGAACTTGCTGTACATATTCTGACGGAGGAGGCCTCATTTTATTATTCACATAGGTTAGTCGCTTTTTTTAATTTATCGTATTAGATGACTTTAGATGGAAGATGAAACAAATTAATTAAAATATATTGTTACGAAATATCTAACGTCGCCGCTGACCCAATTCCACGAAGAGATCTGTATTCAGGTAGATTATCACGTCATA
>WOGN01005627.1:0-13050 GCA_015342105.1 Leptinotarsa texana
ATGATATTATTCAACAATCAAACCATAAAATCTTAATTTGACTTAGCAATGATTTGATCAAGTTGCCAAATCTATCACAAAATCTCACATATCAGATAAAGATTTTGATTCATAGGAACTGCGAGTTAAGGTTAGACAACATGAATGAAATTATACAGATCAATTCCTATATAAATTTAAAAGGCGCAAATAAACTCAAAGAACCTTTTCTTTAGCTGGGCAAAATTGAAAAATCGATTGGTCTTGGCTGACTGAAGTATTTGAGAAAGTTGAGATGAATTCTGCGGGAAAATGTTTACAACTGCATTTTCTGTTCTTTTATGTATACCCGTGAATATACATTTTCGTTGTATTGCTGAGTGAAATGTGTATCTAATATTTACTATATTTAAATATTCTCCTCTAGTACATTTTGCAACTCTTTTAACTTCGTAGATAGTAAAGTAAATCTGTTAAGAACACTTTTCCAACACCATAACACACGTACTGGCTCTCGACGCACGTTATCCCCTGATGATGCTAACTTGGGAAAATAACGCTATCGAGAGAGAATATTTCTATTGTATTCTGGGAATAATTTTGATAAACTCTTTTAAACTTTGTTGAAAAAAAGATTCTCATGACTACTTTTTATAGCTTTGATCCATTAAAGAGAAGAATGCTATTTTTATCCACAATCTTTATTTTATGTAGTGCAATTACTGTCTTTATATGTCTCTTCGATAGTATTTTTATTCTTATTTTCTGTATTTTTATGTATAAAATAAACAATTAATCATTAATCAATAAAATGGAACGATAACAAATTTTCAATCCACTTTTCAAGGAGATGGAAGCTGTCAATATAAGCATAGCCAATGATTGACAAACACATTGTCAGATCCCTTGAAAAGTTCGCAAATTCATGTTAAACGTGATCCCCATATTCCGAAAATTTTGTTTGACGATTATTGAGAAAGGTGTAACGGAATTTATTTTACAAATTGATAAAAATCCCTGTTTTCAAACTATTTGAAATTGAATATAATAACATGAATATATATACTTTCAGAAATTTTCCATTTTACTTTTTGTTATGAAATTAAATATTTTTTTCATTCGGGAAATCCTTTACAAATACATCTCATTTTCAAATATTCCCATTATAAGTCATAGAAAAAGTATAGTATTCTTATGAAGAGAAATAGCCATTACTTGCTCGAAATGACTCATGACAAATTTCATTCTCACAAATAATGGCCACATATATCTCTCATTGAATAATATACTATAATTTGTGATGTACTGTTTGGAAATGGTGTAGTAATGAATGTTACTGGAGTTTTTCCCAACACCAAACCGGTAATATTCAATATACTATAATGACTGCATCATTTTGTTCAAGTATTGGAATTGAAACTATCAGTTGGTTCTCAAGAAATCTCAATTAGTTTCAAACGAAACACCCAGATTCCTAGAATACTTTTAGAAAGTAAGCAAGAAATCTCATAAGGCCCTCACATTAAGCAGCAAAATCTTATCATTGTTGACAATGCAACAATCTTAATACAACAGATAAATGTCTTTCTAATGTCATCTTAATTGAATATGGCCTGTAATGAGATATTCTAAACATTTCAAAGTTTTCTGATAACATTATGTACACATCCATCAAATTTCAATCATATGAACAAATAGTAAATTATTTCTATATTACATATTTTATTTGGGCCTCTTTGTTTGTGAAGAGTCTACACACTGTACTTTCAGTACTGACTATATGTAAACAATTTTGACTGAAGAACATTCCTATTGTGTATCATGTTGTTTCAAAAGTTATGTGTTTGAATGTCACGTGTTTCTGTAACTCTGTATCTCAATTAATATATATTATACTGTATCATAGTATATACTAATCGATAAGGAATTTTATACGCTATACATTGATGCTGATCACTCTTTCCAAATTTTACTTTTTTGCCTCTTTTCAGCTTATTCTTACGAATTCAAATTCCATTATTTATTTATTTACGGCGTTGCCTATTTTTACGAAATACTTAACAAGTTCAAACATATGTATAGTCGAAGTAACCGATATAGTAATCTTAAAGGTGTCGGCGAAGTCAAAGGGCAAAAAAACCAATACAAAGGAATTATGCCGCAATGAATTAGTCCACGTGAACTGAAGAATTGGCGGTTTGTATTGGATAATTTTTACTGACGTCACAAAATTAAATTTGAAGTCATGTTACGGTGACCAACAGAATGTAGCAATGAGTACTGCGTTGTGTGTGTTATTAAAAAAAGAAAGACAAAAAAGAGCTAATCAATTAACAAACTTTTTGAATGATTCCAAAGATGTTTTGGTTGGTTTCAGGGTTTTGCAGTGGTCTTCTTTGGTTACAATATCCAAACTTTTCAACTGCAACTGCGGCAGTATCAGTATGACGTATCAACTGAAACTGATGCTCATTTCTGCCATGTCATTTATAATGCTGATTTTTCGCGCTCTTTCTGTAATGAGAGCTTCGATGTTGAACGAAAAGGGCAGACGTAAGCCCGCCACGTGACTAGGTGGTCTGTCTTGTGGGATAGCCTAGTTGTCTGCTTGAATTATTTATGTCCCTAGAAAATTAAAATCTTTCGCCATGATGTTCTGAGATGCAGAAGCGAGCACTCTTAATAGTTGGCGAGCTGGGAGACAATTTGAGAACGCTACGTGACAATTTGGTACACTCTGATTGGTTCACTGTTCAGCTAGCTGGGTGTCAGGACACCACTTGATAATTTGGTGCACTCTTGGTTGCCTAGGTGAGGCAAGAGGCAACCTGGCTGGTGTTTTGAAGTCACTGGTTGCTTGGCTACGTTCGTTATCTTTGAAACAGATCAGTTCGTTGCGCAGGTTAGCTGGACACTACGTCTGATTGGCTCACCACCTAGCTGACACCATGTGAGTGTGTACTCTAACCGGATGTCTGGCTGGTGTGATATCTTCTCGAATCCCGAGCACACAATGTTTGTGCTGACGAAATTAATCGATTTGTGTTACGTTGGCAACAGTGCACTAATTCAAATGGCGCCTATTTCGATTAAACTGAATAAGTATCTACCAAGATATTGCAGCTGAAAGTAGACTCATCAAAACGGGCAAAACTTTTGAAACAACATAATATTTTGATTACACTATTGTTAATTTCAAATACTTAATTTTCTTTTTGTATCCAAAATTGTATTATTTGTAAGACTACCCTAAGTATGGTGCAATGTATTTTTGGCTCTTTTTTACAGTCTCCAGTAAATACAAAAAAAATTACTCCACAAAAATAGCTCAATGTTTAGTATTTTACTCTTAAAACTCAATTGGTAGAGTATTTGAAGAATGTGTTAATTTGAAAAGGCAAATATACAAAAGAGAACCCAAATAAGATCAGACCATTTTTAAAAATCGCAAAGATAGCAAAAAAACTTTATCTTCTAAGAAAAACCGATCACCAAGAAACTTTTAAGTAAGAAAATAAACCCAAGAGAGAACCCTTCGTACCTTCTTCAAGTGAGAAAGCTCCAAATCGTCTTGATAAATTAAGTCAACTGGATGAGAGTGGAGCAAACTGAGAACATAACGAGTATAAAGAACAGCGTCAATTCCACGAGCTTCTAACTGTCCTTGTAGCCAATCTGAGACTGCCGAAGGCATTGACACCAGTTGAGGATACTTCATATTCTAAAAACGCAAATACTCTACCTTCTAGAACCCCTTCAATCACATCCTACTTACATTATAAAAAATGGTGGAGTGCAACCTCTTTACTGAGTGGATTTATCGAGATCTTTTTGATGGATGGCCAGAAAGTCACTTGAGAACTATCCTTGTTGAAATACATTATTGGAAAAGCTGCTGCACCTTCATTGTTACGTCGTAAATAAATTAGGATGGTTAGTGTTCACTGTTTGTATTGGGTTTCGAATTTTTCCATTGTACTGTATCTGCAAAATAAATAACAATAATAACTCAAGATGTAGAAGCTAAAAATGGTTCAGAATGATAATAAAATATGTATTGTGGGGCAACGAAGGGTATGAATAATGTTAGGGGGAAACTTGCGAGGGTCAGTAACTTACTAAAACACATGCAGAACTATTTTCAACAGTTATTTGAAGTAACTCATGTATGACAATAGTTAACATTGGCATAGGATGAAAGTTTAGGGGAGGCTACAGTCCCCATTAGTCTGGCCCCCTTGGTAAGGGAACGCACACCAACACAGAATGCATAAGCAGCGTTATGAGAAAACCTTGTCAAAATGGACAGGTCAGAGGACTCCCAAATAACAGCAAAAAAGCGTGACTAGTGTTGTCATTTTTTGAATCAGATTTCAATTGTACTTTTATCTGAAAAATAAAAAATCGACAAAGCGACTTAAGGTGTAGAGAGTTTACAGCACTGAGGCTAAAAATAATACATCAAGGGCAACATGAAATGAAGTTTTTCTTCTTGAAGTGGGCATTTTTCCGCACAGTGAAGACAATACACACTATTACTATTACCAGTGAATTCGGAATTTATTAGTCATCACTTCCACTTTACTCTCAATTAGACAGGCGATAAGGCCCTGTTGGGTACAACACAATTTCCCTAGATGCACTTTGATCCCTCCGCTCTTCAATTTCAAACTAATATTCAACAGGAAGGTCACAAGACTCAGTTATCTTTACAGCACACAAATGACTTTTTTAACACCGATAAGAGCCGATTTTTTTGTGTACGTTGTTTTATTTCAATAGACAGACACTACAGTACGATTGCTAAAATATGTGACCTTGAGTACTCAAAGTAATCACTCCGAAAGTAGAACAAGTAAATTCCGACGATTCCATGAATTTCGCCTAGTACGAACCTTTCAAAATACGACTACGATTATAGAAGACAAATGCGCCATTTCTAATTGCACAACAAACACACTTTAAACACTAAATTCCTCAGATTAATTCAGGCAGTCATTAAAATTCGTCGACACTGACTGGGTGATACAAAAATTCTTACCTTTCAGTGCAAGGAAGTAGTTAATTTAAAGTTCTTCAACACGCCTCTCAACTTAGTAGAACATGGCAGCAAGGCGCTACGGCCACTCGTCTTTCCACTGCCAATGAGGAATGATCCCGCTCAAACTGCGCTTGGCCAAAACTAGAGAAGTAACTGCGCCTGTCCGGACATAATTTTTATTGACCTCTCTTAAAGTTTTGGTGATTAGGGTTCAAATCAGTAGGTACCTTCGAAGAATTTCGAAAATTTGTATATTGTCACTGGTTTATCTCACGGGTTAAAATGTTCTTACTTGCAAATCTGCACAGAAATTGAAATACTGAGTTTTATTTTCAGTTAAGATCTACCAAACCTACGTTTTCCAGAGCAACGTTGCCAAATCACCAAATCGATTATAATGAATGACGATTAGTATACATTTTCGCATACTATTTTGTTTTTATCGGTGCACAAGAAAAATTGTATTTCTTGAATTCTTACTTAAATTTTCTTATAATACTTGCAGATATGTATCCCTTTTCAGGTATTTTCAAATGCTGTTTAAAAACAGCATTAGAAATGGCATCCATTCTGGATATTGCAAATATTCTATTAACGTCCAATTCATTTACAAAATACATATTTATGGACGTTCGAAATCCCAATGTTAATAAAAGATCCGTCGATGAGGAGTGTGGTAATTTACTGACCAGAAGGGTCGCCCAAATATTCCATTGCAATTGGAATAATCGGTTCATGTTCAAAAAAGTACATAAATTTCACTCAATACTGATGCCGACAATCATAAAAATGCAGTCTACCCTTTTAATGGGGGATGATTTACTACTGGCTATATAAGGCCTTCCTATTGTAATATTTCGAGGAAACTTCATATTTATATATTTCTTTTTATCTTATTATTACCACCAATGAGATAAGTTGAATATCCCCCTTTCGAAGGGTTGTTTACTTTTGTGATGTCCCATAATATTTTACTAGTTATATAAAGCCTTTCTATTGGAATATTTAGATCCTTATCGATACCCATCCCTAAACCTATACAATCTCACCAACCACACAGCACATGTACATCTTATGTACGTCCAATGAACGTTTATTCTGGATATTCAAAATATCCATTGGACATACGTAAAACATCCAGTGGACGTCCAGTGGAGACCCATACGGCACCACTTTGAACATCCAAAGGACGTCCTTTAAGAATGTTCGTTGGACATACTTGTACATCCACTGGAATTATTTTGGACAGCCAATGAACGTCCATTTTGTCTCCAAAATAACCACGGTGGATGTACATTGGACGTCACTCAAAAAGCACTCATAGTACATCCAATGGCCGTCCGACTTTGGACATAAAATGGACCTAACTTGAATATACAGTGCGCTGCTAAATTATGAAACAAATTTGGTATTTCGCAAGCAATGTACCTCAGACAAAACTCCTGAAATAAGTTGACTTTTGTATTTAAATTGGTTATTGTAAAGAGATTTTGAACATCTGATTTAACTGTTGTATTTTATTGGAATCGTCTTAATTGATTCAGGATTTTAGTCAAAAATACATTGCTTGCGAAATATTTCATTTCACTCATTTATTTGTTAAAAATAACATATAGAATATGTCAATAATATATTATAAATAGCAACAAACTCAGTATGAATAAAACATGATTTGAAAAATTTTAAATTTGTCCATGATCATAACTTCCATAACACTCAAACATATTAAATAATCATAAAGTATGCTTATGATGTACTGTTTGGTACCTTTGGTGTAGTAATGAATATTACTGGAGTTTTTTCCCAACACAAAATCGTTACTTTTACACCTCGACACGTGTTTGGATCACCAAGTGATCATCTTCAAGATGTTCTTTTACCGTTCCCAAATGGTATTTTGCCTTCCGAAAAAATAGTTTGTGCCATCCATAATTATATTACTATAAATAAATTTACATATTGGATTATATTATTAAAATTCAAAATGTCATTATTAATATATGACCATGAATTGGACGTCCGTTGGATGTTAACGATAAGACATACAGGTAATGTCCATAAATGTACATAAGTTGGCCTGATCAGAACGCATTCATACGCATCGATTGAATTTCTGATTTAGTATGTTTTACTTAAACAATAAACTTTCATTTGTGATGAAAACAGAATAGAACGAAGAAGATATTTCATCATGATATTTCAAAATAATATACCTGAGCATTTTTCTACATTACATGTACGTACAATGGATGTACAAAACTGGAATATCCATTATACGTCCATATCTTGACGTACAGTGGACGTCCTCACAACATCCATGGACGTTTGGACTTGAGCCGGACGTTAAACGGACATCCATTGGATGTCATGTGCTGTGTGGGTATTTCATGATTTCAGAATTGTTAATATTTTTGAGATCAGTCATTTTTCATCTTAATGATTTCAGTTAATGTCATTAATGCATACTAAATTGGATAATTGAAATTTACTCACATAAATATCCGAAATGAGAATAACCACCAAAATAAGAAAAACAGTAAACATCATCGTTGTCGACATTTTTACTGACACGGGTGATTGCAGAATGCTCAATCTGCACATTAGTTTTTCCCATCACTTTATATAGGTGCTACATTATAATGAGATATTTTACACACTGGTGTAGTTTGGAGAGTTAAAATTGAAATAACATTTTGGCAAGTTTGTATAATTCGGTGTTTTCAATAACAACGACCACTCAAGAAGTATTATCGATCACAACAAATATATCTCATTAAAAAAACTGAAAGAATCGTCCATTTTAGGCTTAGCAGTAAATCTGATGGAAACAGGTTTCTCACCCAAGAACTAAAGTACCTACTGTTCTTCGACGTGCCTTTCACTATGTTGGCATCATCAGTTTTAGTCATTTCTGCATTTTAATAGCATTTGCCCCCACAAGATTAACGAATCAGCGTTATAGTGATCCTTGTTATAAATATTCACTTTTAAGAGTATAAAAGGTTATTTGCAAAACTGTATCAGAACGGATGTCCTGGAAAAAAGATCTTTGGCTTTCTAGTTCTCCATCTTCATATAAAAAAAGAAGAAAGTAATCAAGTTCAAAATAAACCATCTATAAAGATGTGTAGATCATGCAATAAAATTACTTTCAGGTACAAACTGGAAGAAAAAAACCATTTGTAACAAACAAATATGTGACCAATGAATATTACTTGGGTTTTTTCCCAACACTAAATCGTTATTTTTACACCTCGACACGTGTTTCGATCACCAAGTGATCATCTTCAAAAGGAAGATAAAACAGTTTTATCTTCCTCTTGAAGATGGAACGATGAAACTCTTAATACTGATGGAAATGCCCAAAATGCACCTACCACCTGAATGGGGTTGGCCAAAGTGATATACATTGTCCGCCACTCGCGATGGAACACCCCATTTTTAAGTAAAACATATTACGGCGCAAAATAGTTCGCTTCCAATACCTGAACCGCTTCATTCTATCTGGAGAGTACTCTCAGGTATGAAAGATACAGATGCTGTGAGATGCCATCATCCATTTTGAGCCCATCTGAGGAAAATGTCACAGCATCATATTTTCAGGTTATCGAGATAACTGAAGAAGATTATTCGTTAAACTAATTCTGGTTGCTGAACATCCAAATTCTATTCCAACCAGAAATGAGAGCTCGCGATTGATGAGCTAAAACTGCAAAACTGTACAATTCTGAGCTTTGGCTGTGGACACTTTCAATCAGCTCATCAAGAACTACAACATATCAAAATTTCGGCAAAATTCAAGGCAAGCCATTTCTCATACGAAATGTGCGGGGTGTGAAAATCACCATGGAAAAAAGTTGCTCATTGATATTTACTGTCAACCTGACAATATTGTTGAAAGATCTTGTTGTATTAACCCCCAGACCAGTTTTCATTGCATTTGTTGTTTCTAGTATTGTTGTTCTTTGAATCACCGTTGTTCCTGTTGTTTCTGCCATGTTTTTGTTCCCATTGTGTTTATTGTTCCTGTATTTGTGTTGGATATTGTTCCTGTGTTCCAGTTGTTTTCTGTTCGTGAGTTCCTGTCCATATTTCAATATTTCTGAAGTTCCCATTTTAACTGATATCAGCTCATTTTTATTAACAAAGTTCAACATGGCACGTCTGTCACTTCAATCAAAAATTGAAATTGTTCAAATTATTGATGAAGGGGTAAGTTTTTATCGTGAATCGGCCGCTGAATTTAATAGAAGACACTCGCTAGAGGTAGCTGTACACCCTGAAACTGTACAGAAAATATATAATCTATTCGTGAGCACCGGCCAATTAACAAAGAAAAAACAAATTGTAAAACATCATATTGATGATGATACGATATTGGTGGCTCATCAAGCTGATCCTAGAATTAGTTTGAGAAACGTATCGCTTCAACTAAATATGAGCCGCAGTGAAATATGGAAGTGTTTGAAGAGGCATAAAATGCATGCGTTCAAACCAAAATTTTTACATACTTTGCACGAAGGAGATGCAATCCGCCGTATGGAGTATTGTTTATGGATGCAGGGAAATTATCTCAACGACAGGAAATTTTCAAGGTATATCTTATATAGCGATGAGGTTACCTTCACCACGAATGGTGTTGTATCTTCCCAGAACATGAGGTTTTGGGCTGAACGGAATCCAAATTGGGTGGTGTAGAGATCAAATATCTCAGAAAGTTAATGTATGGTGTGGTATCCTGAACAAAAATATTATCGGGCCATTTTTTTTCGAAAAAAATTTAAACGGACGACTATTCGTTGATTTTCTCGAAAATGCATTTTCCGATGTGTTGGAAGAACTATCTTTGGATGTGAGACACAGCTTGATTTTTCAGTTAGATGGTTCACCAGTTTACAATAGTGGCATAACAAGGGTTTGGTTGAATAGGAGTCTACCTATGAAATGGATAGGACCCAATAGCCCTCTCGTAGTATGGTCACCACGATCTCCAGATTTAATTTCACTGAATTTTTATTCATGGGAAAACTTGAAAAATTAATTTTATAAGGATAGGCCAACAGAAATGGAAGGTCTCCATGCAAGAGTTATACAATCGTGTGAAGAAATCACACCCAGAGAACTGAGAAAAGTTGGAGGAAATAATAGAAGGCTCATAGAAAAAAGTGTTCGATTGCAGGGAAATTTCATAGAAGGCACGAAAACAGGAAATTATCAACAGTTAAATCATTTGAAATTGATTGTTTTGTTTTTTTAATTGAAATTTTGATTTTGAAAATAGTACTCCGAAAGAAATTTGAACTACATAACATTTTTCTCCACAAAATATCCTTGTTTTTTTTTTAAATAATGGCACAATGAGATTATGAACTAACGTTAACCATCATTTTTGCCCTTAGAATAACCACTAACCTGAATGTCTCCTGTTGATGTAATGAATCCACTTTTCATTACACGAGACGATTCGATCCAAAAAAGGATAGTTTCGGTTGAGCAAGAGAAAGAACAGATATATGAACGTGGCCATTTCTGTAGATTGTTCAGATTGTGAGACACCCATTTTTCGAGCTTCTTGACCTATCCAGTTCGTTTTAAACCGTCAAAAACTGCCTGGGAGCTGAGTCCCAATTCTTCCGCCATCGAACGCATGGTTTGTAATGAGTCAGTCTGCAACTCGTCTTTATTCAATTCGAATTCGTGAAGAAAAATTGGCTGAAAATCGCTTGATGTAACATAGGCACATAGGCAAAAAATTTAAATTGATCCGTATTCACATTTTCCATTTTTTCAGTACTTTTCACTTCAAATAGCTACCTGAATAATAATTCAAATGATTTGAAATAATTTCCTGTATCAGTACTTCCAAATAATCTTTATTAACCATTATAATAAACATTCTGCATAGTTCATTATTTCATACTTTCATAACACTCTGTATAACTTTTCAAAAACTACACCTCACGATTTGAGCTCCACAAACTTTATTTGAAAAATATTCCGCTAGCACAGTAGCTTTATGCTTTCAGAAATAAAGTTTGTGAATATCAAATCATGAGGTGTAGTTTTTGAAATTATTACGGATCTTCGTCAAATAACGGCTGAATCCATCAGAAAAAAAAAACTCTGTATAAAATTCGGAATCCTCAAGACTTGTGGAGTCCACAAACATCTTCAAATTTTTTATGTATTCATAATTTTCTTCGAGCTATAGTATTCTCTCACCTTTGTCATGACAGTGTATAGATTTCAAGATTTTTAAACACCATTTATGTGTAAAGTCAGCCAAATTGGACTATTTTGAAGGAAAACTCTTTTTAAGATGAAAACTGATGGCTGTATCTATGGGTCAAATTTTATGACACACTCAGTGGTGGAAACCGCATATCGATATCTACCATCGTTTTTGAGTTTTTGTGAAAATGTACATTTTCGAAAACTTCCTGTACCTTTTTTTTAGTCAAAAATTCCTTGTTTCTATAATAACATCTCCAAAGCACTTTTTCATGTCCAATTCAATGGTGAGAGACCATGAAATATCAATAGTTGTTAATGGAAAACAATTTTTTTCATTGAGACTCTCAGAATATTCTTGCATATTTCAGTGAAGCTTAAAATTATCTAACCAAAAATCCAGTACACTTGATGTTCTGCTACAGTCATCTATGAAATACAGAGCTTTGATATTTTTTCATGTAGACTTTGAAAACGGACACTTTAATCAAGTAGGCTTTGGGACATGTTCGGACTAGTTAGTCCTACTGTGATTTCCTTCGATTTAAAGTCGAAATAAACCAGGAATCAAACGTTTCAAGTCAATATCTTTATTTTTATATAACTTTCAAATTATTGTCAATGTCAAAATCGTCTTTTTTTATAAACAAACCATGATCAATTATGTCAACATACTAAGTGAACAAAAGTTACCAAAATCGATTGAAAGCACCAACAGGACAACATGTGATTCTTTACTGTCAGCTGTCAAATTCAGATTTGAAGAGTGAAGATGCTCTTCAAATAATAGTTTCTGTTCAATTTTCGAACACATTCGCAATGAAGTAATAGTCTGTTTCATACACATTATTGTAATTCCAGGCAAAAACATTGAGAACAACATTTTGTTAATAATTTCATATCTCATGGATCTCTTTTCGTCCCGGCACTGACTCCCTGGACTATTCCAAAGTTTCTCATTCCCGAATGAATTGCTTACTATGAGTTCATTTCGAATTCCAAACTCCCCGCCGAGGTCTATAAAATGAGTGGCGTTCGTCATTTCGCGCGTACTTCATCAACAGATGGCGCTTACACTGCAAATATTTTCATCCGGAAATATAAGATTGAAACGGAAATTTTCTCGGCGAGAAAATCTCATATCGTCAGCAACAGAAGGAGACAACCATAAACGTTATGACTGGAAATGTTCAAAGTTCGTTAGAAATATTTGAAGTCGAATGTACAGATGTCGATTTGCTCCTCTTCGGATTGCTCATGAAATTTTAAGTTTATTGATTCTTCTGCTGCGTTATCGGTTCCCCGTCTGTTAACTGGGATTTCATTAAATTTCATGGTTTATCGGTTTTATCGAACACGGCTTCACATTACGAATTCATTTCAGATGGAAAGATTGGTTAGATCTTTCAAAGGCGTTTCTCAAGTGGTTCGTCGACAAGAATAATAAGTTTCCTTTGAAATGATATTACATTTGGAAATGAAGTGGGTACATGGTCTTAGGATTCGAATATGGGTTCATTCAGGATTGATACCCTTTTGATTTATTGATGCACTGCGGAAATCATTTGTTTTTATTCCTGAAAGTGAGTATTATAGGGATGAAATGAGGTGCATTGTTCAGAATAGAGAATGAATACCATAGTCTGTCCAGAAATGAGAGAAAATATACAGAATTTGAATTGAAGGGCAGGTGTCTTAAGGCGAAACACGTGTCTACCAGGGAAAATGGCAATTCTATGTGAGTACAATTTGTTACCATTCATTTAAAGTAGAACTCATGTGAAAGATATCTGATTTTT
>WOGN01005628.1:0-13049 GCA_015342105.1 Leptinotarsa texana
CAAAAGGCTCTGTAGTGTATTACTTGTTTTAAAAACCACCTTCATACCTAGTTCCTTGAAAATCTTTCCTCGTATATTGGTGGTATGGAACTGAGATAAATTTATCTTGGTTTTTGTCCTTTCTAAAAGTCGAGAATGAACGAAATCATAAATAGGATTAGCTCTCATCAGTATTTAGTTTTAATCTTCCTCTCTTTGAAGATGATCACTTGGTGATCATCTTCAAAGAGATGTAAACATAACGATTTGGTGTTGGGAAAAAACTCCAATAATATTCATTACTACACCAAAGGTTCCAAACAGTGCATCATAATTAGATAACTTCTATTAATCGAATCAAGGTATGTTCAAAGGCTATGAAAAGCAATTCTAGGTTCATCTTGTTTTTACCATAACTTGTTTCTGGTATGTGAAGTATCAACTATAGATCTTCCCTTCGCAAAACTCAACTGTTAATGCCATATTTTCTATTCTATTGTTTCTTGTAATCTATTTATTACTAATGTAGTTAAAATGTTATCTATAGACTGTTGGTAATAGGGTTAGTCCTCTGTAGTTCCCACTCTCCAGTCGTTTGGCAATTTGTTTTCTCTCCATATGTTTGCTATCAAATTGTTTACTTTTTCCTTCAAAGCTTTCCCACCATATTTTATCAATTCTATAATAATGCCATCTTTCTATGGAGCCTTCACGTTTCGGCTATTATTTATGTCATTTACTTCTGCCAGAGACGGTTCTTCTATTTATTCTGTCTCTTGCTCTATTTCTGCTGGTGTTTAGTCCCGATTATTCAGCAGTTCTTCGAAATAACATTTTCATACCCCTTTAATTTCCTCTTCACTCTCAACTACCTTCCCATTTTTGGTTTGTATTCCTCTTATTCTGGGTTTGTATGTATTTTTCTCTTTTTTTTTCTTTCAGTAAAATTTACGTGTATTTTTATTTTTTTTTTCGATGTTTTCTAGTTTGTTCTTTTGTTATTTGTTGACTTTTACTATTTTTGACTACTTTGTTGTAAGCTTTCCTTGTCCGCTGGTATTCTTTATGTTCTGGTTTCTTCGTTCTAAGCCATCTCAATCTTGCTTCCTTCTTTTTTAATTCTTTTACACAGTTCTCATCGTACCATTCTTTCTTTACGTTCTAATTTTCGATGAATATAACTGCATTTCTGGTGGCTTCTTTCATACCAAGTTACATCTACATTCACGTTTACGTTCTGTTTTTTCATTATTGATTCATTTGTGTCTATTCTGTATTATTTTCTTGTTTGTTCTGTTTCAAATTTACATATGTTCCATTCATCTTTAGACATCATTTTCTTCATGTTTCTTTGTAGTTTCAATCTTAGTAGTTTTGCAAGTACCATAAAATGGGCTGAGTCTGTAAGATATGTTTTCATATTTCTATAGATTCTTGGGAATGTAATAAAATATTTCCCTAATTACGAACTGGATTACGAATACACATTGAAACACATCTAGATGATTACATCTTCTGAGATAATAACTTTGAATATTCAAATTAAAAATTGCACATATATCTTGTAATTAGCTTTATGAACTGTAATACCATTATTTCCATGGTTTCATTTTCTATAATAAATGGAACTGTGAAATATTTCACCATTCATTTTAGTAATATTATATGACAATGAGTGAATAAGTGATGTCATTTGAAGATATTGCACAGGAGCTGATTGCTTCGAACCACCTTAGATAATAGTTCAATTAAGATAATGTTAATGAACAGTAATGAATTAAAAAGAAATTATTCTGGGGAATTACTGCTACATGTTTGTTCTATACTTAGAAATATCCATAAAAATCTTAGGAAATATTAGTTTCAAAATCAATTCATGAAGATGAGATTTATCTTGATGTACTGATCAAGAGTATAAATAGTAACAAACTTAAAAAGTAAGACCATTCCTTACATCAGCAAAGCATTAGAAAAATTATGAAATATCATTATGACGCCTTATAAGTTTACCAATGTTACCATGTTACCATTATTCAAAATAATGGCTTTCGAGGGCGAAACAAAGATAATGGCGGCCTTACAATTTTCAATACCATTTTCGTTGTACCATTTGTCTTTAGCCTTAAAATAATTTCGACGATTACTTCTTCATCGGCGCTAAATTTAATTTCAGCGAGCATTCTCTCAAGGTCAGAGAACAGAAAAAAGTCGCTGGGGGCAGATTTGGAGAATACAGTGGATACGGAAGCAATTCGAAGCCCAATTCATGCAATTTTGCCATTGTTTTCATTGATTTGTGGCACGGTGCATTGTTTTGCCGATGAATATTATACCATGCGCATTCCAATATATCTCATCGTTGCCAGCCGACAGCAGCGTATTTACCCGCTTTGAAGTCGGTTGACCACTTGCTGTCCACTCAGATGACGATAGTTTTGATTCTGGTGTAAAATGATGGAGCCATGTTTCATCCAATGTCACGTATCGACGAATAAATTGGGTTTTTTTTATGGTTTATGGTGGAACAGCTTCAAACACTGCTAAATTCATCGATTCGTTGTTGTTTTCAATTGAGTGTGATCTAGCGCGCCACCCACATTGAACAGAGCTTTCGCATACCCAAATATTCATTCACGATATGCCCAACACGTTCCTTTGATATCTTTGGAGCCTCAGCTATCTCTCCTCTGCGGTCATCCAAAAATATTATGTGGACTCTCTTATGTTTTCGTCGGCAACAGCCTCTTTGGGGCATCGACTGCGTGCATCGTCCTTGGTGCTCATTTAACCTCGTTCAAACTCAGAAAACCTCTTCTCACCAGTTGATTTTCCTGGTGCAAAGTCCGAATAATATTTATCAAGCCAAGATTTGGCTTTAACAGTATTTTTTTCGCCAAAAAGCAAAGCTTTATCAACAATCGAAATTCCTTCAATCAACAAGAATTGCTTCACTCAAAATGTTCTATCGCACAAACTTATAATCCTACAGCTGTGAAATGTATTCACTTGTCTTATAAAAGATAGGATTAACTAAAATTCATATAGCGTCATCTGTGTGTTAGCCCACAAACTTTTCAGCCCATTCAATAATGTGGGTGATAGAATATAGGTATTTATAGTCCAAGATTATTCAAGAAATAAAAACATATTTTATTCTATTGAGCAATTGTAAATTCAATTGAAATTTCATAGTCATTTTAATTACTATTATTTAAATTCTAGTGATCCAACGACAATTTTTTTTTTCATACACATACGACCAAAATAATTTTCGTAAGGTAAAATTGGAAGACTGTTTCTTCAGGCTATTAATTTTCGGAATATTGATGAAAAAGTTAATTACTATATTAGTTTATCTTTATTTCAGTTTTCCGTATCACAAATGTATATTAAGAGGCAAATGAAACACAACAAATCAAATTTATGATCTAAAAACCAGCACTCTTCTAGGTAATACATGCTATTACATAATTTTGCCATGAATACCAACTAACGTGGTGGCTAGAAAGCGTGACAAGAACATAAGGAAACTTGGTTCATCATTTTTAGTGATATAAATTACCTATTTCTCAGTTCCTCATTCAATTTGGTTTATACTGTTGTTTTACAGCCTCAGTAAATAGTTATTGGAATGCATCGTAGCGTGGGTCGTATAATTCCAACTTTTGATTGTTGTTGGCATTCCAATGATAATAATTACCAATAATAAACTAATAGTATAACTAATAGCGCAAATATCTCTTCAGGAAATTTTCATTCCATCGGGATGGATAGGTTCAACAATAGTTTAAAAGCGGGTTTCACTATGTAGAAATCTCACTGAATCAAATTTAATGAAATTATCAGAAAGATTCATTTTCCAACTAGAAATTTTGTAGTTTAGATAGTTAATGAAATGCCTAGTCAATGTATTTCTTTGGATTTGATCTATGAATCAACCAAACAAAAAAATATTGTTTAAAAGTGGTTGACAATGTTTCATGGTGAATTTTACTAGTTCGGACTTCCATTGTCAAATATGATTCTAATATGATTCGAGATCTATGAAAGAAGAGGAGGAGAAGAGGAGGAGAAGAGGAATCAAGATTCTAGTGGATCGTGCTTTCGTACTCTGTAATAGAAAGGAAGGTCTCGAAAAGGAACTAGACATCATCAGAAAAAATTTTCAACAGAATGGTTAGTCCAAAGTGATGGTAAGTGTTGGTGGAACAGACTTTGACTTGAAGACAGCAAGAGCCTCGCAAGGAAGAGAAGCCGTCACAACCAGTGCTTGTCCTTCCCTACATCAAAGGATTGTCGGAAAAAATAGAACTGTATCTGCACTCCGTGAGTGCGGCAAATCCTATATCGGTGAAACTAAGAGACTACGGAAAGACCGCATTGACGAGCACAAGAGAAACTCACAGAAGAGAAACTAGCAAATCGGGAATAGCAGAGCATATTTGGACTCATCAACGTAACATCAAGTGGTCCCAAGCTGAGATCATCTACAGGGAGAAATACTGGTTTAAGAGGAAGTTCAAAGAAACTGCATCTATGTTCTCCGACGACGCATTCAACCATGCCAAAAGAGTCTTGGCTGAGATTTGAGCGAGAATAGCAAGACATACAATTAGCCCTTTCATTGATAACAGATTCGTATTTCGAACCTACAAGTTGGGGAAGATATATTAACTATCACTCATTTAATCAAAAATGAATGAAAATCAATCTTATACTTTGCCTAAAAAAAGTAAATTTATTTAAAATTTACTTTAATGTAAAAATATTTTGATAGAGAAAAATTACTCAATGAAATATTAGTAAAAAAATATTACAAAACAAGCATCCAATTTTCTCTTTAGTATTCTTTTATCTTTCAGATATGCTATGGAGCAAAATATATTCATTCAACTGTTAAGAAGCCAACCTGAATGAACAAATGCTAATGTAATTTGCATATTTTCATATAAAATATCAGTTTTCGTTGCCTATTGTCCAACCCGTGCTAGAAAGTGTACGCTAAAAAATAAGACCTCGTTAATCCTTGTACTCTCACAAGTTTCGAATTTTGAGGGTTACCATTCATGGGGGGAGACAGCTGGTTAATGGAAAAGCAGAGGTAGATACAATCTAATATGAAAGATTGGGATGTATATGAATTGAAGAATTAATTAATGACGCATTATATTGTATTCATTGGAAAAGAAGTAAACTTATTTTTCTATTTTCTATATTCTCTGCAAGTGCTTAGAAAATATTCCTTTATGATATTGATCATCATGTTGATATAGCACTTTTATGAATGTTTTTTGTCGTAGACACGGTGGTGCTTTTGCAATACGCAACCATATAATATAATAAACCATTATTTCTTTAACGAATTTCTCTAAAGAAAAAACAAAATACACCACTTGAAAATCATTCAATATCTAATAAATCTGAGAATCTGATCCAGTGTTGCCTAACTGATATGGAATACAACCAAAAAAATGCGCTATGTGGCTACTTTGATTTTGACTACAGTTCAAATATAAATATATTCAATAAATTGATGGATGTAGCCGTTACTACGTGGTAGAAACTCTTAATGAAGAAAATAGGATTGAAACTTTTTATGTTTTGGCTACTTTTATTAGTAACTAACTTTACTGCAGTTTCGTCCTATAAGGACTTATAACTACATTAAACTAACAATGATTGATTACATTAATCCTTATATAACAACACTGTATGCAATAATAGAGGTACTTAGCTCAATTGAGTACCCGATTTGTGGCAATGTGGATATGCTGTTTTTAAAACCTATGAGTGGATCAAATCGATCTAATTTTCATCGGTTTTCAAATTAGCATATCCACATCGTCACAAGCAAACAAAATTCAGGTACTCAATCAAGTTGAGTACATCTATTATTACCTACATCAGTGGAGTTATATAAGGGCTAATATAATCAATCATTTTTAGTTTGATGTATGTATAAGTTTGAAATGTCGTTATAGGACGAAACTGCAGTAAAGTTAGTTACACATGAAAGTGGTAAAAACATAGAAAGTTTCAATTATCCTTTGCATACGAGATATTCACATATACATCCCACTCCAATTACCGGTTTTTAACGTGTTACCGAACCGTAGATTATATATTTTTTCTCTTATGCACACAAATTTCTTGTTCAATATTTAGATCATTTCCGATAATAAAGGGTTTCTTCAAATATAACTTAGATAGACAGACAGACACATTGTTTAGCTGGTTAACAGAAAAAATATTTTAACTGATCAACTTCACCAAAAGCCAGAAACAAATTTTACATCTTCTCAGATCGTTCAGTATCTGATCTTTGCTTGCCTACATGTATTTCCACTATACTAGACTTAGTAAGTCCAGAGCACTGCCATATGAGCTAGAATTACTCCAAGCGAGTGTTTATGGAAACTCCGTGTTCCATTTACCATATAAATTTCATAATGATTTCATCGAATTTGTATCGATTATAAAAGTTGTAAAAAAGGTATGAAAACGTCTTGATCATGTTTCTTATTCATATGGAACTATTTTCAGTTTTGTTGATTTACACATGCAATTTTTTTCAATCAGACAAGTGCATAAACGGGGTACTTTTCTGAAGTATAATCTTGGTTACTATAGTTAGTTCTTAGGTATTGTTTCATATATCCATTATTAAGGGGATAATAAATTTTAGATTTTTATAACTCACGATTCCTAACTTTATTAGTAACAATCTTTCTCCCAAAAACTCTTACGAGTGCTAGGGTTAGTGCAACCATTATTTGTTATGGCGGGATGAATTACTCAGTTTCGGTAAAACACCTAGTACACATAGTACCAACCATTCAGTCGATGTACGAGTATAAACCGGAAGCAAAGATAAGATGCAAGTTATCAAAACAATCTGAACTGAGAATTAAAAAGTAGATAGATGGTATTCGAATTTCATTTCATAAACTACACCTTACATATATAGCTTTAGCATATTTTTGACAAACAACAGAAAAAGTGGCTTTATTTTTATTAAAATTGCAATGGAACAGGCAATTTGTTGGGAAAGTTAGTTAAAAATAAAGACAAAACATCCAAAATCGAGAAATCAGGTTAGATTAGGTCTATTAGACCCTCCACCGCAACCCGCAAAGGTTTATTGTGGCTCACACCTATTCACACTCGACCAAATGAACCCAGCTTCTTAACGAAGCCGATTAGTTTGTATGAGTGGTATTTCAGGTCAGATGGTAAGAGTACGGCTTTGCTGAATTATAAAAACCTGATTCGGGCCCCAGCGGGGCAGGCAATATTTGTCAAAATTTGAAGAAAAAAAAACAGATTTATACCAAAGAAGTCTTTTAAAATGTTTTCAGATGCTTTTTTTTCTTGAAATCGAGATTTCAATAATATAGACATAGATATGCAGTTACTTTTTGATTTAAAACTTACCCTTTCTTGCTGCAGTAACACAAATTACTACTAAAAGTAGTCCAAAAATCAACTGCCAACGTACTATCATCTTAAACTCATCTGAAAAAAAAGTTATATTTCAGAATTTATTTCAATATTTCAAAGTTATCTTCAAATGAACTGATTTATTCATAGATCGAATAATTGTGGGCAAACATTTGGCGTATGTGAGATTAATAGTAGACCCCAGATAATGAACGTTGGTTGAAGGATGAATAACCAAACAAAATATTTCAATGAAAAATGAGAATTAAAAGTTCTTATGATTTTATACTATTTTATACAAAGTGGTATAAAAACATAAGAAGTTTCAATTCTCATTTTTTCTTAATGTTCTTCTATACTACCTAGGTAGTAACAGCTAGATCCATTCATTCATTGAAAATATTTGAAGACAGAAGTAAAATATTGCAAGGAATTATTGAAAAATAAACAGTTATAGGTATAAATGAAAATACTTGTGAAATATCAATGGATTTGATAGTGTTGTAATTGACTGTATCTTTTATATTAGATCTTACTTTCTAAGGTTTATGTTTCTTACGTTTCTCCTTATAATAAAATTGAACACTTTATTATGCCGTAATTGTTTCCGTTACAGTTTTACAAACTTAATCAAAACGTGACATTACCTCTAACACAATTTGACAAGTATCCGCCACTCACGACAATGTCTAAATTTCTTCTCCAATCAGTTTTAGAGAACGTTTCTGCATTACAAATAAAGTTCATTCAGGCACAACCATCTAAATAATATGCCTATAAATTGCCTTGAGCTTGATATTACTCCGTCATTCGTGAAAATTCGTCTAGAATGGACATACCAAATATTTCCATAATTATCAAAATTATGAAAAACAATATTAATTTTTATTGATGTTCTTAAAACTTCGTTTAATATCACTAGAGGTCAAATTATTTCCGGAAATTCTTTCAAGGTCATGAATATTTTAAAAATTTCCCGAGTCCCGAGAATGAATCAATTTGAAAATGTTACTACGTATATGAACAATATGCGTGAAATTGTCTGATGTAATGATCCATCATCGTACCATGACTTATTTAATCGCATCAATAAAGGATTGTGGCTCCAACTTGAAGAAAGAAAATTTGTTCCGAATTGTCCACGAATATTTGCATCTAAACTACGCAAAATTGAAAGTACTGAATGGGAAAAAGGTGAATAAATTATTGTATAAATATTATATATATTTTGTTAGTCATAGACACTTAATTGAAAGCATTCAAAGTTCTGCATTTTCGCCATTAAGAAGAGAGGAAATGTTCGAAGAATATAGAAAACATGTTAGCTTTGTACTTAAAATGTATCAAAACTAAATATTAAGTGAACAAATGAAAACCAATCTATCAATAATGGTCTGTTATTGTAAACGCCAAAATATTTCCAGTATAATTCCCTAAAATATCTCCTTTGCCATGGTGATTTATCAAAATAACGTATTTTGATTGGTTTAAAATTACAGGTATGGAATTTTCTTCAAAATATGAATATTTTCGTAATATTACAGTTATTGGAAAATATTTTTTTTGTGAATTTGTTTAAAATTCATTAAATCGGTTTTATGAAATTTTCCTCAATCGTATTCGACGCACTGAATAGAAGTAAACCACCTTTCAAAGTAAATAATACAGAAATTTTTTGAGAAGCTAGAAGAATCTTCGTCCAACGAAAACCTATTTCCACACACCAAAACTGCGTCACAAGCCTCAAAGTCCATTTCATCAACCAAGTTGTAACACTAGGAGATAATCTAAACTGTGGAATGTGGGAGAAATGTTTTTGTTGGATTAATTCTGCTCTAGACGTTCCAGTTCTAACTTTAGTCACTACATTTTTTAGGATTTCCAAATCGGGCCCATGATTTGAAAATTCAGGTTGTGCTAGTATTAACTCAGAATAAGTTCTAACTACCCAAACTCTGGATTTTATGGGTCATTAATAGGGTCATAATAAAAAAAAACTTCATTATAATTTTGTCTTAACTATTATGGTTCAGAAATGGCTGTAATGTTCAAAAATTACTTGATGAACTATTTTGTTCACATTAAAAACTTCCACCATTTTTTTCATCCAGTAGTATAGGCAAGTATTTTACAAAAACTGAAAATACCAATACTACTACAAGTTCTGTGCAATAGATGAATAGATGAAATAAAAAATACCTACTGTAAAATAAATGACATTTACTGTTTGCAGGAATCGATTGTTCAAAGTTGATGTGTAAAACGAATATTTTTGTATTGAAGTCATCTATTCCTTCTAGAACTTTACCGGGCTATATTTAATTCATTAATTGATATTTTGGAATTCCACTGACTTTTTGCCCTAAGTATTCAATCACCTTTCACATAGCATTACATTTATTCAAAATATACGGTAGTTTTTAAAGGATTTTTATGAAAAATTGAACAATACCGCTAGATTTTGAATATACCCCAACACTTTTAAACCACACGTTTATATGGTTTCGTACTCGTCACAGAAAACCATTGTCCCTAAATGTAATAATTCATTTATTGGATTAGCATTATCGATTGTGAACGAAAACGAAGAGAGGATTATAATTATGTAGGCAAGGTGATATACAGCAGTGAAGTATGTCAAACGATACTTTCTTTTATCTGATCATATATAAATTTCTACGACCGTAGGCTAGTGAAAGAATTTTTGTGAATGTTGTTTCAATTTAAATCTGACACTAGAGCACAAACAGATCGGTGATTTAATGTTTAAATTCTTCTTCTAATGCGATTAGGTTAAAACAACTACGACATTTGGAGATACTATTTTTTAATGATTAGAATAGGAATGTCACGTTTTAAAATAAAATCTTTTTTAATCTATGAATAATTGTTGTTTGGAATGTTTTAAGTGACTAATATTTTCACTCAATACTTACTGATGATAGTGATGATGATACTTTAAAATATATTATTTCATTTTACAGATGTAGTAACAGAGACTAATTTTCAGAAAATGTAAAATAATGTCAACGGAAAAACGTATTTTAACAGACATAAATAAAAAAAGTTCAGCGGGAGTTGACCGGTATCCGCTTGATTACAGGTTTCCATATGTTGCATATCTCTATGCTAGCTTGGCTAAATGTGTCGTTGGTAAACATATATGTCGGTTCTTTGAACTTCCTCTTGAACTAATGTTCCTTCCTGTGAATGATATCAGCATGGGACCACTTGATGTTATGTTGATGAGTCGAAACATGCTCTGCTTTTTGCGATTTGCTGGTTTCTCCTCGCTATGTGTTTTTCTTGTGCTCGGCAATGCGGATTTTCAATGGCCTCTTAGGTTCACCGATTTAGGATTTGCCTCCCTTACAGGGTATCCGGTAAATGCAATTCTTGGAATCGCAGTCTGCGTTTGGTGACCTGGTTTTCGTGTGCCTGCTGCGGATGGTGTTTTCGGATCTGAAGCAGGTTCTGATATTGTACTAGGACCCAATTCTTTTTATCCTTTTCGATGCTCCTCTGATGTATAGGGAAGTGCAAGCACTGGTTGTGACGTCTTCTCTTCCTTGCGAAGCTTCGAACAATTGTATTTATTTTATAAAAAAATATTTTCAGCCCAACGTTATGTACCAGTTAAAGTGAAACACAGGACATTATTCAAATATTTTCATCTGCTTTTGATGTATTTATGAAGTTTTATGGATGTCGACAAGTCATTGGAAATAATAATTTCATAGGTTTTTTTTTCAAATAAATGATATTTGCCAATCAAATGATCAAAAATTGAAGCAGCATTTTATTTTCTTTTGCGCGTAAATTTAAAATATTATTGGGAGAGTTTAAGCAAATGGGAGTTATTGATAATACAATTTACTATTATTCAGGAATTTCTGATACAACTTCTAGAAGCTACACTTGGATCCCACCGGAAACCCCATTTCTCGGAATATGAAAAACTAACAGAAAACTATGAAAAATTTGTAGACATAGGAATGTCCATAGGGGAAACTCTACTTCACTATTTTCTAGATGGTTCCTCTTCCGGCTACGCCGCCGGAATTGAGTGGACCATTCAATATGTTGTTTATTACATATTTGAATTCTACACAGGATCAGATCTTCGTATTAGCGGATCATCTTTTCATCATGAGTAAGTATGACTTCATTTATCTTTTTGAATGGAGATATTCAATCTTACTTATTATCAGAATTGTTCTTTGTACATGCAATTAACCCGGTAAACATCATACAAAGGTGGCCTGAAAAGTTTCCGACCTAGCAAAGATACCAGATTTTTTTATTTTTCATTATAGTCTCCTGTTAACTCTACACACTTCTCACATCGATGCTTTCATCTCTGTAACCCTCCAAATAGTATTCGACGTTATTCTCTGCAAAATAATTGTTCAGGAAGGTGATTGTCTCTTCATTTGACAAAAATATCTGTCCTACGAGCACAATTTTTAGATGAGAGAATGAAAAAAAGTCGAGTAGGGTTAGATCTGGAAGTGAGGCGGATGGTTGAGCAGTTCAAACCGTAATTCGTAGAGTTTCGCTTTGGCAATCGCTGAGGTATGAGACGGTGCGTTATTTTGGTGAAACAAGATTTTCTTTTTCTGCGAAAGTGGAATTTTTCCGCAAGTTCTGCCTTCAGCATGTCAAGCGTAGTAAGCTCTTGTAATGGTTTTTCCTTTTTGAAGATAATCGATCAAAATGACTTCATGACTATGCTAAGAAACAGTCACCACCATCACTTTCCCAGCCGAAAAAATAGTTTTGGCCTTTTTGGAGCCGGTTACCCCTTTGCAATCCATTAATTAGACTGTATTTTTGTTTCGGGCGTATAATGGGTTTTCCAAGTTTCATCCGCCAAAACTTGGATTTATTACGCTTAAACTGCGCCAACAGTGCGTTGGAAATGTTCATTCGAACACGTGTTTAGTCTAACGTGAGCAAACGCGCATCCAACGCGCGGACAGCTTTCTTATGGCTAAATGTTGATATAATGTGTGGCAAACACGTTTTCTCGACGTGTTCATAACCTCTGCTACCTTTCTCACTTCAATTTTTGGTCGGTAGTTGCAATTTTTGGGACTTTTCGAAAGTTCATCGGCCACTTTATAATTCAGTTGCCCAAAATTTTTCACTGTGTTAAATGTTGGTGCAGAATCCCCATACACGGAATCCAACTCATCTTTGACTTGCTTAGGCCTATTGCATTTCAAAAACAAATATTCAATGACAGCTCGATACTCGATTTTATCCATTTTCATAAAAACACTACACCAACTCACTCAAACGACTATTACATAACAACTGTGAATCCAAATTGGCTGAAACTTTGGTAAGTAATGAGGAATGTTCCTTCCGACAAAAATCAAGTAGTTTTCATAAAAGAGCTCTAAAACAACGCATTTTAAACTTGTCATTTCAACTTTTTCTTTAAAAAATTATTTAAATACTTAAAAAAGAGGATTGAAATAATGCATTCAACATTTAAAGGGATTCGTTTCTATTTCACCATTTGGCAACATCGGTTGTAGCTAATAAAGGACAATGAATCTGTTACCTGTATGAGACAAACAAAGATGACATATTTCAGAGGCATGCTGTTCTGTTTACTTATT